>JAVQJD010028824.1:0-15462 GCA_036023655.1 Nannoperca australis | reverse complement strand
TGAGTCTGCAGCAGCAGCATATTCATATCTTACGCCAAGTCACTGGGTGGGTGGATAATAGCCTAAATCGCAGAATCGAAGCAAATAAGAGAGCAAATAGAAAAGGAAACAGAAGTGTTTAGGCGTTTGAGTGAAACGGAAGTAGGTGAACCTGTCATAGGTGCACGTAACAGGCCTGCCTGTCTGTCTGTCTGTCTGTCTGTCTGTCTGTCTGCCGCTGTGACAGCTGTAAAAACGGCTTTAATGCCGCGTGCGTCGCCTGGTCTCGTCCCCGTGCCCCGACCGCCCGGATGGGTCAAGGCGGCGGCACGCTACGTGAGAGAAAAGAGGGCTTTTAATAAAAAAAAATTTTAAAAAATGCAACAGTAAGATGAAAGAGTAAAAGCGACAAGGTGGAATCGAGCCAGCTGAAGCATCAGAATCGCGCTTCCCCCCATCACAGCGGACATCTCGGTTTTCTGCACGGCGAAAACGGCCGTGATCGCGTCAGAAAATCGCTCCGCTTGCCGCGATCCATCTATTCACCAGTGTGCACTTGCTACACAGGAACCCTCTCTCTCTCTCTCTCTCCCTCTCCCTCTCCCTCTCTCCTCACCCCACCCATCTCAGTGCGAGCTACGGTGCCGATGTAAGCTAACGGGGATCCCATTCATGTGTCAGAATAATCCGCGAAAACCGGGACGCTCGATCCCGGCGATTTTTTTCTCAGCGATCAACGCCGATTATCTCGTCCGTGCACGGGCAGATAAGTAACGGGGGGCGACGCACGGTGCGAGGGTGAAGATATATATATATATATATATATATATAGAGAGAGAGAGAGAGAGAGAAAAAAAACAGCTCCCCAGTCTCCAGCCATCATCACTACCCAGCGCACATCACCAGCCCCGTTCCTCTTTAGCGCTGCGGCTCCATCCATCACTACGTGTGCCATATACCTGTAAATTGCATGTCCGTCCGGCGATACACAAAGGCGGGCGGACTTTGTCGTGGTCTGCGACGGCGGTCCAATGTTTGCTGATCTTTTTTTTGCTCGTCTTCTGTGCCGATTGATGCTCTAGTTTCGCCCCAGTACCAGCCCAATGCTAATCCACCCCACACAAAGAGCAGAAAATGGCTGCAAGTGCATTCTCTTAAAGGGACAGTCACAGCGGAGTGATGGGCGAGGATGAGGGGCCCCGATACATCTTCATTTGGATTTTTATTAGGACAGTTCTTAAGTAAAATAGCGTCGTTGTACCTGTGCAGAATGCATCCTGCTTTTCAGGTTTTAAAATGTATTCACATTCAAGGTATTATAGTTGTGCAGTGTGTGTGTGTGTGTGTGTGTGTGTGTGTGTGTGTGTGTGTGAGAGAGAGAGAGAGAGAGAGAGAGTATTCAAGGGGGTGATCAAGTGAACGTTGATCCTTTGCATGAGTATATTGGTGTACACACTGTCCTCTAAAGAGAAATATAAGGAATCAAAATAGACTTTAAATATATTATTGCCATTAGGATTCTAGTGTATCTGTGGCTCAGGGTGGTTTTAGGTTTTTTGTGTTGTTTGTTTGTTGTATATGGTAAAGACACATTAGAGACAATACAATTTTAATGAGAACAAAAACATGTAATGATGATACAGCACAAAATGAAATAATAGTCATCTCAGACCCCTGGTGGCAGGATGCCATTAGGGCCACATTGCCCTGTTTTTTGTCATTTTATTCTTAATTAATCCTACAGTTTAAATTGTGTTACATATACAGCAAACATTTTTTTCAAATGTGTATAATAGATTTGTAATGCATAATGATATTATTTATGCGTTATAGGCCCAAAGGATACCCACATGTTCAAACATTATCAAAACTGTGACCTTTCGGAGCACACACAATGAGAATACAGTTGAAATGCAGGGAAGTGGATATGTTGTGTTGTTTGAACAGTTTCTATTAACATTTTGATAATGTTTATGTTGTGAAAACTGGTCACCACTGGAATTTATTGCAACTGACCTGAATTCAAGCTGTTCAACTGTTCTCCATATAAAAAAAAGCAAACAACAACCTTTTGTTTGGGTAAAGTTTTATTTTAAATGAGAATTATTACATTCTACACTTTATGGCCATTTCAGGAACCATTTCTTATTTCTGAAAAGCAAATGTATCACCTACTCATGTTAATATCTAACAAACTACCATTATTGTAGTGCTGAAAATAAGTAGAAGCCTAAGGGTAAAAAACATGTTTTCACATGGGTTAATTAAATCAATAGTGGGTTAAACAACATACTCATGTCATCTGTTTAATGTACAGAGATCTTATGCAAGATCTGAAACCTTAACATAAACCTGCTGTGTGAATGGACTGTGATCTTTTTCAAGAATAGACAGTATACAGAGGAATCAAACATAAAGTGCAAAACAACTTCACAGTCATTTGAAAAACAATTGACAAGCAATTGGTAATAAATCAATAAATAAAATAAATATAGACTTTTTATGGTCATCAACCTCAAATCTTATCTTGATTCACAGGTCTGAGAGAGAGGCCAGCTCGTGCAGGAGGAGAGCAAAGGATGGACGATCTTCTGGTTTCTGGTAGTAAAGAACATAAAGAAAAGGCGTTATTACAAAGAGTTTTGCTGTCAATAGTTCTTCTACTAAATTGTTCCATTCATGTGCCCACCTCCTTCCAGCACCACTCCATGAGCATGTGGACAGGGTCCGGGGCCAAGCGTGGCTTCAGGAGCCTCAGGCCGGAGTTCAGGGACTCCACCACCTCAGCATTCGAGCGGTTCTCATAAGGAAGACGGCCCTCGTTATACACCTCCCACATGAGCACACCTGAGCAGTGGTTAACAGGGAGACTCCAGTTGTTATAGAGTAAACACACCTATAGAGAGACTGACTGTTGGTCAGTTAATCTTTTAAGTTATGAGGACAAACCAAAATAAGTGTTGGTGTCTCTGGTTAATTGTACGTATGTTTGTGGTTGTTCCATATTAGCTATTTTACAATTATTATAACAAGCATCATCCAAAGTAAGAGGACTGACTGATGATTTAATTATGAACTGTTTTTAGAGCCATGTGTTTTTTTAGCTACATGTAGTTTTGCATTGCCCACCAACTATATATGGAAATTTTACACCTCCCGTATAATCTGCACAACAGTCACATCTAGCTGCTGGCATCACTTACAATGTTGTATCAAAGTCTTTAAATATTCACACTTAGAATAATAGAAGATGTAATTTTACCACATGGTTCTGCAACAGTAGGAATATAAGCAAGTTACAACTTCTGAACACAGAATCTTTTCCCAGGTAACTGACCATGCCAAGTCAATATGTTGCTGCCTGCTTTGCAATGGTGCAATGGTTCAATAGATGGCATTGCTCCATGAAAATAGCTACCGATAGTTACGGTCTTACATCGTTACAGTTCTGTTCTTCTTTCTTCGGAAGTTACAAAAATTGAGACTCTGGTTTCCATAACATGATCTTTTGCTTTGTGTGTTTGACACAAAATGTGTCCCATGAACCTCAGTGTCTGTGGAAAGTTCTGCCAAATCATTGCAGTCTTATTTTTGCTTCCAGTTCAGTTCACTATAGCATAGAACATCAAGATGTTGTGACTACAAGGACAGCAAGTCAGGCACACAGTCAAAAGGCACAGAGATGGGCAGGTGAACACACCGAAGGACCAGATGTCGGATTTGCTGCTGAACTTGCAGAATTTGATGACCTCCGGGGCTGACCACTTGACAGGGAACTTGGAGCACTGGGAGCTTGTGTACTGATCATCAAGCACAAACCTACAGGGCAGAGAGCAGACACACACCAACATACAGCAGCTTAACTAGTGTAAAAACATGCTAAATATTGTAATGAAAAGGTTAAAATGTGGTGGGCAGTAAAAAATATGTAGACTGTGAAAAGCATACCTTGCCATACCAAAGTCAGACACCTTCACCTCATTGTTCTTTGAAACAAGACAGTTCCTGGCAGCCTGCAGAAGAAAAAGGAACAGAGGAAGGATCAACTATTCAAATGGAGCAGAGGTACACAAGTGAATCATAAAAAGCTCTCATCTGTTAGTTTACCAGATCTCTGTGGATGAAGTTGGAGCTCTCCAGGTAAGCCATCCCCTCACTGACATCCAGACACATCCCCAACAGCGCGTCCTGAGACAAACGCCCTTTCTTGGCTCGCAGGTACTCTGACAGACAGCCGTTCTCCATGAACTCAGACACCAGACACATGGGAGAACGCTGGGTGCACACGCCGTAGAGCTGGACTAGCTTACAATGGGACAGTCTCCTGTTAAACACACACACACACACACACACACACACACACACACACAGAGTGAAACTGGGGTTCGTTTTGACAGAACGATCTGAGGCCACTTAGTGAATTGCACTCACATCATGACTCTGGCCTCTTCTTTAAAGTCCTCGTCTGACATGCACTCTTCTCTTATCATCTTCACTGCCACCTTACTCTGCCTCCATCGGCCTTCCAGCACCAGCCCAAACTGGCCGCTGCCTAACTCCTGACCCAAGGTCAGCTCCTCAGGCTCCACTTCCCACTGATCTGTTGAGCAGCAAACAGGTGGTGAACAACAACAACACAGATAATCTTGTCAAGTCAAGATGAAATAGCCCAAGATGCAGGACATATTAGAACCATTGTGATCACAAAATGAGTTTTACTGATTATGAGAAATAATTATGAACGTTTCAGGTTTATTGCACATTACCAGTCAAGTAAGTATACTTGAGTATACCTCTGTGAGAACCACTAGGGGTCAGCCAAAACAATATTTTCAGTTATGGTTGGTTTTAGGGCAAGTTCAACCAGCTGAACCATTTCCACGACAGTACATCCTCTAACCTTTTGAGGGATCGGCGATGTCCTGCGAGCAGCCTCCGTCTTGAGAGACAGGGTGTCTCAAACGAGTTATCAGGCCTGCCAAACAAATAACATACAGACATATTAATGCAAATGTATGGATAAAGCATCTCAGAGCAGCACATACTTTATTACAGGCCTTTGTTACAAGGACTTTGAAGCAATTTTTTTTATCATCTGATCTTCCTTTTGGCTTCTGATGTTGTCGTATTTATACTGTTGCATGCGGAAGGCCAGCGCAATAATTACCGGCAGCATTGTGTTGATGATAATGTATGAGCTCAGGAATGGTGCTGAACAGGTACTTCTCTGCCAAGTAAAACATGGCCTCTCCTGTGTCTTTCTGTCTGATTTGGTAATGTTTCACTCTTGGATTTTTCTCCCCATTAGACCTAAAAATGAACAAAGAGATGCTTTTACGCAGCAAATCACACAAGTTTCCAAAGTGTGAAATAAGTGTGAAATGTAAATTACAGTACAAGAGGATAGAAATGTAATTGATTTCAAGTAAAGTTCATAGTAATTGCCCTCTAGACGTGTCAAGCTAATGATTTAAACAAAGATTAAATCAAATGTCATCATATATATTTATCACCACAAACTTGTCATACATCATCAGTTGTAATCTTTAAATATGTAAGAAGGAAGTAAAATGACCCTGGTGCTTTGGTGAAGACTGACACTGTGTAGACCCCTGCCTGTCTCGAGTCACGCACCATGAATGCACCTTCTTTGCCCTGAAAGCAGAGCGTTGAAACAAAAAAAAATCATCAAAATTCAACAACACATTTCTAATACATACACATTAGACATGCTTATTGATGTTAGTTTAATCTTTAGCTAAAACCAGCGCTGGCCTAGTATTCACTTTGAAGAATACTTCTGCCTCCTGTTTGCAAAACATAGCAAAGCACTTCACAGCAGGAAATTCAGCAATTGAGGAAACATTGTGGTTGTGAAACATTCTTCACGTCCCATGTTACGTCAGATTCCTGTTGCACAGGTGCATTTGCATTAATTTTGCAAATGCAAGATTTCTGTAGCTGGCACAGTCATTGTCAGTCAGTCAGTCAGTCAGTGCACTGCGTCACACAGGAGCAACGTGTTAACTGCCTATTATCATCAGAATTATTACTTGGAGCATTTATTTCTGCCAAAGCACAGCTGGAAGTGTAAACAAATGAAAATTGAATAATCAGTGGATCTTTAAACACTGACATTGTTTTTACCTCTTTCATTAACAAGTCCTCTGCTTCCCCTCTGGTTATGTTTTTGTTGTACCATCTGTGAGAAGATAAATTAGCCACAAATAAATAAATTCTATAAAGGACAGAATGGATTTGCAGACATACACGATAATAATTAGAAGCACAGAGAAGAATTAAATCATACTTACTCAAATCTCTCAAAGTTGTTGCCGGATTTTTCAGCTACGTAAGTACTGGGTACAAAGCCTGTGTTCCTGATCAGGGGTCGGGGAAAATATATTTTTTAATAATAGATTCATAATCATCCTTATTGTTTTAAAAAAAAGTGTTATTATTTTCAGTGAAGGTTGCTACTATGACTGGAATGGGCATTTGTATACGGCTAACCCTTTGTCATCCTCTATGGTCCACCAGTCAGAGTGGGAGCTGTTAATCAGGATATACTCCTGGTCTTTCTGAAGAGGCAAGTCATTGTCTCCGTGCGGCGTGTAATCTTGCAGAGCGATGACCGTCCTCTGTCCTGCATCATGCAGTCGCATCTGGCAGAGATAAAAAAAAGAAAACTGAATTAAACATGATTAAAGACATTATTGAGCCAAAAGAATTCCAAAGCAACAAACCCTTTTGTTTTTGTAACATATTTAGTGAGAAGAGAAATTATTGAATCATACTTTTATAAACACAGAATGCTTTAAAGCAGAGCATCTTATCACACAACGTAGCTGAAAATAAGCAAGCTGTGACTTTATTTTCACTTTACATTTTCTTCCGAAAGCAGAAAAAGGACTTAAACTGATCACAGCACAGTTTGGGTTAGAATTAACCATAAGCATAAGTATAAGCATAAGTATCACATGTTCCGCTATAGAAGAGGCCTCACAATTATGTGAATTGGGCAATACAAGATAAGGAGCTGCAAAGATAAGAACCACCAGTGCCCAAACTACAAAAGCATTGGTTAAATAAGTGAAAATGCTAAATATTAAAGAGTGAAAACTTCTAGCCACAGAGGCAACAAAATAAATATGAAAAAGGTTATTTTGTCTGCACCCTGTAACTTAAACACAATATACCACCACACCAATACCAATTCAACAGCATTTTAATAATGCTTTAGAAAGTACCTCTGGACCCGGGAGTTGAGGAAGTGGCTTTTTAGAAGCTGTGGAGAAATTGGAAAAATTTAATTGGAGAATGTTTTGGCATATCAAAATGTACAAAATGTTTTTAGACTGGGTTTCCTGGAAGGCCAATTCTGCAACACTACTAAATTTAGTTCAAGATCAAGATTTGCACCCATTAATGGTTAGATGCATGCGCACGTTAGAAAAATCACAATACTTTACATGTACATGTAGAGGAGGCTATGTCAAACTGCATCAAATCCACACATCATGGTTACAGCTTGTGATGAAAATATATATGAAACAAGGAGAGGAGAAGAAATAATACAAACCATAGCCCACTGGATCATATATATGACAGCCTGCCGCCAGCTTCTCTGTTTGTTGGCAACACCTCCATTTTCCATCCATCCAGAAGTTTGGGTGGTATTTTGCAACCAAATTGTTACTCTTTGTTTCTATATCAGGCAGAATGAAAACAATATTATTTGAAATATCACGCTAGTGAATATGTATTATGTACAATCAAGGGTTCACAATAATTAGCTGCACTGCCATCATTGTTTGAAGCTGTTGAATGTTTTCAAATTGCGTACCCTCTTTGAGAGCTCTGACCCATCTCTGACGACAATCATTGTCTGGGGCAAAAATGTAGAGGTAATGGTTGTCATGAAAAACCTGTAGAGACATTTACATTTGAGGAAAATACTATTTTTGTTCTCGTGTAGTGGCATACGTATCCTACATGCTTAATCATACACTATACATACTGTATATATACAGTATATCTATCATATATAGTCTATTTTTAAATGTATTTTCAATAAATTGTGAATCTCACCTGAAAAGGGTACTTATAGTTGCATGGTATGGGGACATCACTACACACAATCTCCACACACTTGATACTAGACAGCTCGATGCAACCTTTCATCATGGGCTTTTTCTGAAAGAACATGGTCGTTACTTGTGTGCTATACACACCGTGGATATGACTGGGCACACCAAGCCTCCAGATTGTATCATTTCAAATTTAATTATTTAAGTATTCATTGTGCATACTTACCCCGGGACGGCGTTCAGAATACTTCAGGTCTTGTGTGTCCAATACAAAAAACCTCTCCTTGTAGTTGCATGGTGATGTTCTTTTCTTTTGCTGAGACTTTTTAATCATTGTTGCCTTTAAAATCACCCTGGGGAACATGGTAACAACTATGAAAGACACTGAGAAACACTGCTGGGTTTTGGCTTATAATGAGAGACTGAGTACCTTGCAGTGACAGAAAAAAAAGGTAGTGTATCATAACTCGATAGAAGCCTAGGAGCTTCCGGCATAAAGTTTTTGTGCTCGGTAAACCACATCCTTACGGCAAGAAATGGGGTGTGCTAGCGCAGACACACACACACACACACACACACACACACACACACACACACACACACACACAGACAGACACACACACAAACACCTTACATGCTTTAACTGACTGTGTTGCAATAAGTCAGTGTGTAGAACGTGGTATAACTGTCTTAACTGTATGTTTTTGTGATTTGCCTTGTTGGTTCATTGATTAAGCATTACTGTCATCAATATCTGTCTCTGCTTTTATACGTTGCTTGTGAGATGTTTGAACTTTTGTTGTCTTTTTTAATCTTTCACTTACGATAATCACAGACAAACAAAGACATATTGTATTTGTGCTGGGATTGTTTGGGCTGTGTCATAAAAATGTAGCCTCAAGCAACAATTGAGCTGGATAGAGAAAAAAGGTGATTTTAGGATCTTGTTCAGAAACAATTGTTGCAGAGTTGAATTTTAGAAAGACGGAGAGACTGAAACAACTCATCTGGACAAAACATGAAAGATTTAGATGGATGTTTAGCACCACCATCAGGAAAACTGTTCCCACTATTTAGTCCGCATTCATATTTTGGATGAGGACTATCATCCCGTCTTAATCTACTTCTGCTGAAGTTAAGGCACTTGTTGAAGACAACCTTTTCTATTTGACAAAATGTCAAAATAAACTTCCAGAACCTTTATGAGGGAACCAGCCTGCTGTGGATTGGGAAATGTAAATGAACATTGTCCAATTTGAGCATTTAAAAAAAAGAAGAGATTGTTGTTGGTTAGTGTATATGTGTGATTGTGTGTAGTTGTAACGCTCCAATAAGCAACGGCAGCATAATGCAGAAAGATAAATACCAGGTGGAAAATATAAAACATTTGTTAAGTGTATCATTATAATGACATACACAATGAAAAATGTAATGGATAAGAATTTATAAAACTGTATTCACAAAAGGTCAGTTTCATATAAAATGAAAAAATGGCTTGTCCAGAAGAAAGAAATATACAGAATTACAGTGTTTGGACTATGACTGTTATGCAAAACTTTGAATTTTTGTCTCTTAATGCTCAGTTTTACAGAATAGATTTCCCTAACAACTAATATATTTTCTGGGTTTTTTTTTATTATAAAATGTCCATTGACACAGCTAATTTCTTTATTTTCTGTTATTTTATGGTGAATTTACTGCTTTTAAACTTATACAATGTTGTGTTATTGTTAACCTCAGGCAACTATTTTAATGATAGTTGTGTCCTGCCATTGTCTTTTACTTTCCTAACAATTACTTTGTGCTTCCTGCTTACTTTAAATAAAGTAGTATTATTATAATTATACGTTTTTGTTCAATGCAGTTTTAACTAGAACAGTCTTTGATGTGGCCTAATGGTATAACAATAACAATGTGTTCATTAACATTACTTTAAATTAGCAGTTATATGTCCATGTATCAAGGTGTTTTGTAGTATAGATAGGTATGTATATGTAGATAATAGCGTGGTTCTTTATAAAAACCTTGATATCATGGACAACCATTTATCATACTTCCAAATATTAATCAGCCTTTAATTTTTCGTCAGATGCGGTCCAATCCGCGCGGCCAAAACTTGTCACGAGCACAGTTCAGCCAATAGAACTGGAACAGAAACGGACGTTGATGTCAGCGTATGGAAGAAGCTAAGCTAGTCTGAGCTAGTCCGATTAGCTAGCTACCACAGTTACGTTTCACATCAAAAGTCTACATTCAGCAACCGAGGAGTCATTCAAGAGGTGTGTAGAAGTATCATCGCTGTCTTTTCATTCACGTACTTTTTTAGTTAGTTTTTGGTACCAGCGAAACTAGTTAGTTAGCAGAGGCAGCAATACTGCTAGCCCAACACTAGCGCTAGATTGTTAGCTACGTTTGTCTCTAAATCCAATAGGTTCTGCTTAGAATATGTATCTAAAGAGATACGTATTAAAAAAATGAAGGTGTTATAGATTATAAATGGTAATATCTTCTTATCAATTATTCGGGCGGTCTGCTGTTAGGGTCGCTTCCTTGTTACGTTAGCCCACACCCGTACTGACAACTAGCAGGCTTACCGTGTTCTTGCAAACTATATGGTGGGGGATCTAGCCGCTGCTGCGACCTAAAGCAGCCAAATGTTGCCTCCAATTGTTATTTCCAGAGGTGGAAACCATATAAATACCATATAAATAAAATACAACATAATTACTGCATTTAAATAGGCTACACTTTTAAGGTAACGTAGCTGGTACATTAGCTCAAAGTGGCCATTCTATGTAATGAGTACTCGTACTCACTTGACATTAAAGCACACGAGTGTTACCCATCTTGTAGGCTCTTGTGTTATATTTGTTTGCGTTTAGACATGTAACTTTATGAGTAATATAGCATTACTTTTCTGATAGTATTGCTACCCTGATGTCAAGGATTCTAATGTTACTAATGTTTTCAATTGTATGCTAACTGTGTATGTTATTGTTAAAGTTGTACAGAGGAAACCTTATGCAGTATTTCAACTCACAACTGGTGTACAAAAGTATGGAGTGAATATAATCTTAATATTATTTGTATATGTGTATTACATGACTTGTAACTGAAAAACAAGATTTTAAGACTGGCAGAAGAACACCTCTTAACACCTAGCTGTAGCTTATTTACACTTATAGATTATTGTATGGAGTCTGTGGTTGGTAAATGTATCTGCTCTCATCGAGGGGCAACAAGCTATTCTGTCTATTTAGAAAGAAGTTTTTCTCTCTTTTGAATTTGAACATGAATATGTCAAAGCCCTGATGTCCCAGTTTTCCATCAGGACTTTAACGCAGCATGCATTTATGAATCTGTGGAGCTGCAACCAGCTTTAATATAGTCTCAAAATCCCAAAGGCAAAAGTAACCTGATCTGTGCGTAACAAGAGAGATTTTCAAGCACAGGAAACTTTTTTTAAAGCGAAAAGAATCAGATCTGAGAAGTTGAAGTTAAAAATCTGTAAGTAAAATACTTTCAAACCTTTTTTCAGTTACAAATAATGTAATACAAATGATATTGAAACTATATTCACTCCATACAAAATAACTTGTTTTGCATTGCTTGGTAAGGAAAACAGACAACAAAGATTAACATCTTTTGCTGCTGTTTTAGGTCAGCATCATGGGTGAACCTCAGCAGGTTAGTGCCCTGCCTCCTCCACCTATGCAGTACATCAAAGAGTACACAGATGAAAACATCCGCAAAGGTCTGGCCCCTAAGCCACCTCCACCCATCAGAGACAGCTACATGATGTTTGGCAACCAGTTTCAGTGTGATGACCTCATCATTCGACCTCTGGAGAGCCAAGGCATTGAGAGGCTCCATCCTATGCAGTTTGACCACAAACGAGAGCTTAAAAAGCTCAACATGTCAATCCTTGTGAACTTTCTGGACCTTCTGGACATCCTTATCAAGAGCCCTGGCAGTATAAAGCGTGAAGAGAAGCTGGAGGACATAAAGCTTCTGTTTGTTCATTTGCACCACCTGATAAATGAATACAGGCCACATCAAGCCAGGGAGACACTGAGGGTGATGATGGAGGTGCAGAAGAGACAGAGGTTAGAGACAGCTGAGAGGTTCCAGAAACATCTGGAGAGGGTGGTAGAGATGATCCAGGGGTGCCTTTCCTCTTTACCTGATGACTTGCCACAGATGGAGGGTCCGGATGGTGCTGGTGATGGGACACGGGGTGTGTCTGCAGCAGCTAGTGTTGGTTGTTCCTCTGGACAGGCCCCCAGGCTGAAAACTGAATCAATGGATGTAGAGGAAGCAGGTGCCAGCTGTATGGCAGCAGGTCACCAGGACAAGAGCATCTCTACCTTGAAGAGAGACAAAATATTGGACAAGGATGCTGCCATGTGCAGTATTATTGATGAAATTGCTTAATTTTCCTGTTGACTACTCGTGATTCTATTTTGTACCTGAAGACCTGTCTGGAGTTATATGGTGTTTTATTTAAAAGCTGTCATGTAGATATTATAAACAGCTTCTGTGTTTCTGTGAAAGATAATTGAAGAGTGTAGATATTACATAGGTCAACTGGGGTGCCAACTTTCAGTTTTGTAATAAAACCAATAAAGGAATTTCCAATTGCAGTAGGATTGCAGTTTTGCCACAATGGTGTTCATTAAACCTATCAATGTTTCACGGGAAACTGCATCAAATCATAGAGAATGTCGTGTTTTAATCTATTACATGTGTTAACATTTCCTTATGTTCCCAAAGCATTTACTAAGTCACCACTGTGACTTGCACACTGTCTAAACTAGTGAGAGTGGACAGTATATATAGACTAGTTAGTTACAGTCACTCCCTAAAGCCCTTTCACCATAGGTTTTAGTGAGAGCACTTTACAATATGTGTTTTGTTGTCCTCTTCGTATAAATTCCATCCAGAAGTAGCAGCAGCAGCAGCAGCACTTGTTTAATGATATGAACTCTCCCAAGCATACAATGCAGAGCCAAATCCATCTAAATATTGAAACAACAAATGGGTCTACTGCTGTGACACAAGGCAGTTTCACTTAGATATATGTACATTAATCCATTAAAAGATTGGCAGTGTTACCCAAGTGCAGTCCTTGTGTAGCAGAGTTTCCATTTAGGAGGACTATGGGACTAAGGCAAATCACTTTCTTGCTATTTGAATGTGCTTGATGTACATGTTATGTAAAGCATTTTCCTCACACACAGGTCTGGGTGCCTGGTCCTGATGCAGCATGCTATGATAATGTGAATCTATGAGTGTCTGTTGGGCCAGCTGCAGTCTGCAGCCTTAATTTCATTGACCCAGAATGGCTTCCATGAGACATGCACCGAATTGTGTAACAGATGTACACGTTTTTGTTATAACACGTATCCCATTTGCTCTGCAGCATTGTCCTGTCTTGCCTCAAACCGCAGAAAAGTGATGACAAATTATTTTTGTTCTCATGAACAATAAGGGCAACTTAATCGTCCTCGTGACGTTTGCATCTCCGCAGAAACGTGTTAGCCCTTTTTAGCGTTGCAAAACATACGTTTGCACGTGGCTTAATTTTTAGCATATGTAACTAAACGCTGACAATGAGAACTGGACTTATGTCATGCTCCTGCCACTCCGCCTTCTGGCTGTTATTGTCCGGTGCTGGGATTCCCCACACACTGACAGGGCCACTTCCATTTTCTGCACTCGGTTTGTTGAATTATCATTACTGGACGCACGAGACCATCAGCTAATTTCCCCGCACGTGTTTTAATTAAACCGAATGAAAAAAACCCAAACAAGAACTTTCGTCGCAGGAGTTACGAAACTCGCCATCCTTGGGTTTCACAACAGGGCGGAAAGCCATCCTTCCGTCCAATCGGATCGCGCGCTGCTGCGTCACGTGATCTTTTATTTATGTAACGTAATGGTGTTACACAGTAACCCAGCTTTGTGTCCGCGGATAAGTCGCTACAGGGGTTAAAAGCGGACACGACGGAATTCACCGGGAAGGAAAGAATATATAAAATGTGCAAATATTGTGGTGTGGGTTTTTTTGCGTTTGTGGAGTTTGGGGCGACGAGGAAAGCGGCGCATTGAGCTGGGAGATTTTATTTTTTATTTTATTTAACCTACTTTAAAAAGGGAAGACGTTATGTGTCTCAAACCTAAGATTAAGTTAGGGCTGGAAATTGATATTAGTTGTTAAATTGAATACAACAAGGGGATTTGTGATTAGCCCGTAGCCTAGCTGACCGGTCGGGTTCGAGCAGATGTGGTCAAAGAGGGGACGCGTTTACTGTATCGCTATAGGTGTCGGCGTGTTATTTAAATGGTCCATGTAACACTATCGCACAGGAAAGCGTCCGTCCGCATTGCTTGGAGGAAGAAGAAAAAAAGCAACAATTCTCCCCGTGGGACGTTGTTCTGGTGACATAACCCATCCACCATGGACATGCTGGAGTGTCCGCTCTGCCTCTTCCTAATGTGCGAGCCGGTGACCGTGTCGTGCGGTCACACGTTCTGCCGGAGATGCGTGACCGGCTACCTGCCGTCCAAATGCCCGTCGTGCAAAGAGAGGTTAAAACAAAGGGAGGTGAAAAGCATGAAGAACAACATTTTGCTCATCGCCGTCGTGGAAAAGTGCTGCCCCGACGAGACAAAGACGAAGTGCCACGTACAGGAGAAGCTCAAAGCCAACGAGTTCACGGACGCTTTACGCGTCGCGAACGAGGGGCTACGCTTGGGTAAGAGACGCACGCGAGACATCACAACTGCAGACACGGTACAGAAGTTTGTTTGGTGTATACTCGGGGTCAGTGGCAACGAAAGCTTGCAGGTTTGCATGTACAAAAAAAAAAAAAAAAGACCCCCAACACATTTACCTAATCTACCTAGTCTGGAGTCCCACTTTCACCCTCTGCTCACACTTTTGGCTGATGCGCAGCTACGGTGACTGATAGTGCGTCTGTCAGAACGCCTCTTACACAAGAGGTGTTATAACAAAAATGAGAGGAAACTTGGTGTCTCTCGAGCACAGATCTAGATGCCAGTGTCCAAGGCTATTGATGACCTGAATATATAACTGGGCCAGTAAACAGTCTCCAGATGCTCCTTCCTTTCTTTATAACAACAAGTCTTGTTTATCTCTGTGTGCACATTGAACCATTTAAGCAAAACAACACTTAACCCTGACCTAAAAGGTTAACCCGCGTTAGTCTGATCGAACCCTTTCCCTATGTGTTTATGTCAGTCACACACACACACACACACACACACACACACACACACACACACACACACACACACACACACACACACAGAATAACAAAAAAGATAAACAGTTTGAAACAATAAACAGAAGATATAAATTATATTTAGA
>JAVQJD010028823.1:0-96080 GCA_036023655.1 Nannoperca australis | reverse complement strand
GTGTCCCAGTATAACCAGTCCAGTCTGTCCCAGTATAACCAGTCCACTCTGTCCCAGTATAACCAGTCCACTCTGTCCCACTATAACCAGTCCACTCTGTCCCACTATAACCAGTCCAGTCTGTCCCAGTATAACCAGTCCACTGTGTCCCAGTATAACCAGTCCACTCTGTCCCAGTATAACCAGTCCACTCTGTCCCACTGTAACCAGTCCACTGTGTCCCAGTATAACCAGTCCACTGTGTCCCTTGTAGCCCGAGGCAGCGTGCCCTTTGATGTGTGAGCAGACACACCAGCAGCTTCTTGTCTGCTGCAGCTGGCTCCTTTCTTCTGCTCCATTCTCACGCTTTATTTGGACTTTTTCACGTGTTTGTACTCACTGAAATATAAAGATATCATGTAGTGTAAGTTAAATGCTCTTTGTTGGCAGCATTTTGAAAGTCCAAAGTCGAGACAGTTAAAGCCCAGAGTTAAAGACCCGGGTCGAGACAGTTCCAGTCAAGTCCTAAGATATGTGTTTGAAGACCTAAACAAGTCAAGAAGAGTGTCCGGAAGTACTTTTAGAGACAGATATGAACTAAATACTACATCAGGTCTGTCTTGGTGTATTTGCTTTCAAGCCTCTAATCGAATATATTTGGATTCAGATTTCAGCATTTTAAGTTAGTGAAGCTGATGAGAACTCTATGTTTTGTTGGTGGAGAGGGAAAAAGATGATATGAAATATTGATTAAATATGTATATTAAAACCACTTTTAGCTGACTTACCATCACTTTAGGTTGAATAAGTGATTTGCAATATCTCAAATTTGTACTGTATGTATTTCAGTCTCTCAGTGATTAGTTTCATTAAACCAATGCCAACATGACAAACTGATTTGTAGGGATCAGCCACTTTTCACTGTTGCATAAAAATCAAAAAGGCATGTGGCAGCTTTGAGCAGGGCCAAGAAAAGCAACAGTAGATGACTAACAGCCCGGGGAAGTGCTGACGATGACAGACCAATATATAAAAATTATAGGATGGACTGAGATGTCTCTTTTATCTGTATTTCTATCGGGGTGTCAGCCTGTGTTATTGGAAGGTCTGAAGGGGAAAGGGGTTGTGAAAACCAGTCAAACTTTTTCACAAACTCAAATATATCGAGCCCCCATTCACATAAATGCCATGCATGTGATCGATATCAGAGAATGATCCAGAGCCGTCGAACCCCTCTCCCGGGCCTGGAATGCGCTCCTGCTCTCGCATCTGAGCCGTGAGCCGGATCAGAGCCGTATATTGTGTTACTGTTTTCATTTCTACCGTGAGGATTTCTCCCCTTGGTAAAAATTCACCGCCCAAAGCTCTTGTATCCACAATACAACACCTGGAAAAAGAAACTCTTCATTAATCTCCGCAGCCCCTAAGAATCTGCGGTTTTAAGCACTCCTGTTTCCAAACCACATGTGAGGCGGCACCGCGGCTGGTCGGCAGAGCCTTTGTTTTAGAATAACTCTGGGTTATTTTCAGGTCATTGTGGGCGAGTGGTTTCTTAATTGAATTTCTAAGCGTTTTGTTTAATATGTCACCGTTAAAGGGCTCTAAAAATAGCCCGGTGGATGCAGTGACCTAATCTTTTCCGGGGGTTTTGGAGAGATAGATAATCCTGGATGGTCTTTATCTCTGTGACTAACAGCTGATGAATGAATTATTACACAGAGCCACAGATTAGATCACTGTCAGTGTTGTTCTTAACTTAAGAGTGCTAAACCATGTGGCACTGCACTGATACTGATACTTCTGAGGAAATATAGTCCTTATGATAAACTGTACAGACTTTCCCCCCTCCTGTCTCCCTCTGTGTGTGTGTGTTGCTGTATCCACATTAAGCTTTTAAAACTTTTATAATAAATATGGCTGGTATCTGTGGTGACAGATGATAGAGGGCACTCCTTTAATTGCCTGCCTTCGTGAAGACTCTTAACGAATAATGAAAACTTTGAATGGAAGCTTCTGGAGTAAGCCCTTTAATTCCCTCTATATTACATTTGTCCTTGCTCATATCCACGGCGCATATTAGCGACAATCACGGAAAGTTTCATAGCTGCCCGGCTGAGTTTTGATTTCCAATGGACAGCAGCTTCAAATCTGAAAATCCTCTTCATATTAATAAAAAGCCATGAAACCATAATAACATCTATTCCCCCTCCATAAAAACTGTCCAAATGCAAGTCAGCCAATGAGATTATACAATGTAATTTCTCCTGCTGCCTAAATAGGGAGCCCCGGTGTATTTGATATTAAATAATCACATTAGTACATTTTAAACAATATACAAAAGGGACCAGTAATTTGTAAAAAAGTCAAAATACAATATAAATACGCTAGCTTAACAAAGCTGCAAATGCTATCTACTTAGCCTGCTAACTAGCTAGCTTGTGATCTTAGATTATTAGCTAGCATCAGCAGTTTCTTATTGGCTGATTCTTAATTACTACGCATAGTTGCTGCTCCAGCTAACAGGAGTTACAAACTCACAGTTCATTTGTTGGCCACTTGGGGACAACAGAAACAAGCTAACGTTTCAGCAAACAGTGTAATTACACAGGAGACAGGGAGCAGCATTAGCATCATTAGGAGTTGTGTTCATGGCTCCCTGATGAGTCTATATCCGATATTCCTTTTTATGTAGCTCTGCTTTTGGAAATATCTGGCGCTTTAGCTAACAGCTAGCCGCTAATTATGTCTGTCTTCTGTTTGGTGAGCAGTGACCACTTTCACATACAGGGAGTCATGTGATCCAGTGTTAACATACAGAGGCAGGGGCCGTGTGACTAGCAACACCACTGTCATGGAAAGAGACATGAAATGAGTGTTATTGGGGAAAACGCCATTATGATACAAAACTTAATAGACTTATAATGAATAAAACACTGTTTCATTTCAGAGTGATGTGTCGTGTTTTAATCACGTCGCTTTTAAACTGTATAAATAGATCTGAATTACTGGTTTGTCATGGAGGATCACAGACACACAGCGATGGTGCTCTCAATGGTGACCTCATATTCTTAATTACTTGTCAGTGATCGAGGGCAGGAGCAGAACACACACTCGCTCGCAGATTCATCAACATAAAAGCCAACACGACCACCTTTCACTTCACTGGAAGAGCCCGTGACTAAGAGTTGCTTGCACTCCACACAAGGGCCTGCCATCTCTCTGCACCACAACAGCCGCGGCCTGTATTTATGTTAGCCGCAAAGCAATTTTAACTGTACATTCCAGATAGGTGAACAGCACTTGGCCCAGGCAGGCAAATATTTCAAAGCTTACAACCCCCCAAAAAAACAGAAAATCAGCAATCAATGTCCAGTCAACAGAGCACTTGGCATGAGGAGGTGCGCAGAATTCTTGCAACAAAGGTAACAAAGATTTATTTATGTGTCTGAGCTCACAGAGCCCTGGTATACCTTTCAATAAGTTTTACTGTAGTATAACTAAATATGAAACCAATTACAAACTTGGGTCGGCACTACAAACACAGTCCCTGGGTTTATATTTTCTTTAACCATCCCGTTGAATACACATATTTATTTCTTGCTCTCCCATTTGGTTTTTCATCACGTCACACAGGCTGGTTTGATAAATAATAAATGTGTTTACTGCCCATGTGCACTGAGGTAATATTTGCCCTCAGAAATGTTCTATCCATCAACTGATTCTCGTCTCGGAGGCCTGTTGCTCTCGGCCTCGCTCGGATGATGAATGAACATTTGAGTAATTTCACGGATGAATTAGGAGCTAAAAACAACAGCAGGAAAAATGCATCGGCACACATTCCACCTGTTGCCTAATGCAAAAAATGAAATAAAGAAAAGATACGCAGGTTTTTGCTATGGTGTTGAGGTTTAATGCTGATCGTGGCTAAGATAGAAGAGCTGGCAGGTCTGCAGAAAATGCTTTTCATAATGAGGATAGAAAGGTAAACATTCTTTGTCCCTCTGTATTTACAGAACAGTTCATTACACTCATTTAAAGTCTTTTTTCTACTAAACTAAAAGTTCACATTTTAACCACAGGCACGGAGTTTAAGCTATTGCGCAATGCGTGCTTGACTACAATCAGAAAGCTAAGTTAATTTCCCCTGATGAAAATGGATCAGCCAGTTTAGGGGCACTGCGCTACACAAACAAGCGAGCTGTGCAGAGCCGATGTTAAACTGCATGAAATGATGAAGTGTCGGGCTGATCATGTCTATCAGCATCACTGACTAATCTCCTCCAGATGAGAGTAATCTCCCCCAAAAACTCCGGCCACCATCAAATCAGTGTGGAATCCGCTCGGCTTGCAGGGGGAAAGGTGCTGCACGAAAAAGTCCGACCGGCGCAGTGAGAGTTGTTTTCGGGTGTTGGAGAGTCCCGAGCTGCCAAACAACCTTCCTGCCCACTCAGACCTCTCCTCCACTCTTATTTGACTAAACTGACAGAGCGTTGGCCAGATTTGTATCAGATAAACCTCTGGTGTTGGGCCCCCTACAGCTACACAATCAGTGTCTGATGTGAGGCCAGTGAAGCCAGTTGCGTGTGTTTACTGCAACTTGTTCATTAAAGAAATTTTAGACCAAAAGACGATTGTGTGGTTCATTTCCTCTCTGCCTCTTCAATGATGGCAATTATGGAAACTGGAAACAATTCTCAAATTCATTTTTTATTGGGTCTAAAACCCCTCTGGGGTCAGCTGAGAATAAAACAGAGCCACGAGTGAACCTGTACTCTCTTTCTTCAGAGGAGTGGAGCATTTCCACGGCGACCACATCATTTTCTAGATTTATCACACTGTTCATTGTGTGACGTTGTATTTATTGTGCTTTCGCTCCAAAACCAACCACGGTTTACAAACCTGTGGGCACAGATTATGAATCAGAGAGTACAGATTTACGCATGACCCCTGGTTTGATGTTCTCAGCTGAGCCCAGGCAGGGTCAGTGTAAGTGGGCAGCAGGACACTCGAAGCACCTCGAATGGCAAAATTGTGTTACTGATGCCATCGTGTGGACTCTTATTAGGCTGTAGGAATCTTAAAGCACTTACGGGTTACAGAGGTATATTAACAAAACTAATTTCAGTCTCGCAGGAGGCGGTTTAGTTGTAGAGTTACAACACGGCGGCGACTTCTGAAACGGGGGTCGTTCATTTGAAGCAGCGCAGACAGAAAACCTCACTGTGATGAGATAACAGCTCTCAACGTTTTACTTCTGGCAAACAACCAAGTCTGAAACTCTTGTGTGCTCAATGTGAACTCACCCGCTGTACCCTGCATCTCTCTCTCTCTCTCTCTCTCTCTCTCTCTCTCTCTCAAACACACACACACACTTTGTGAAGGCTTTGAATTTCTGCTTAAGTGCAAACTGCATGCTGGGGTTTCTATGTAAAGGCTGGCAGCAGAACAGTCGGTATGATCAGATGACCTTAGTTTATCACTGTTAATAACGCATCAGCAACGAGAAGCTAGTTAACAATGTTACACTCACATGACAAACACACATAGACTGTCACAGCTGTCAATCATGACGTCACCCCCCCCCCCCTCTTTTTATAGCATCAAATAACGAATTGCGTGAGAAAAACTACCTTAAATGACAGAAACGCTAACATAGAGGGGGCGGGGCTAATGACCTGTACTGCAGCCAGCCACCAGGGGGCGATCCAGATGTTTTGGTTTCACTTTTGGGGAGCTTTCACGTCGTCCATCTTTACACACATCAAACTGTAACATACAGTATATCCATTGCATCTTTTACATTATGGCTGTTAAATGAGCCCTCAGTGCTCAGCATCTACCGGAGCCTGCACGTCAAATATGCAAGTTGGCTGACTGGCGTAAAGGTTTGAAAAGGCTTTGCTGTATAACCTGTGTTGCAATTTAAAGGATGAATTAATACATACAAATAAATAAGACATGGATGACTTGTGGCTATTTCAACTAACATAAATCCTTTCAAAACGTTCCTTACACAGGTTTACATCGAACGCATGGCAGGGACGGGAGTCAGGTCTAATTTATATATATTTTTACCTTTCCTTTGCAACATTATTATATTTTATTGCAAAATTAAATAAATAAATAAAGTAGTTGGGAGGACATTTGGACCATGACTTGGAAAAAAAGTCAAATGGGAGGGTCCAAAGGAAATACTGGGAGGATGAAACACAAGATTCAGGCTAAATAACTTTCATACAGTCACTAATGTTTTTACATTTCAAAACTAATATTGTACGATATATGACATTTATATAATTTGATTTCAAACTTGAACTTTAAAACTTTAGTATTGATATTGGCCGGAAAATGCTCCAGCAGACAGTGATAAAATGACTTAATGAGCTGTTTGTAAGGTTTGAACAGGATACTGTGTTTCTACGTCTACAGGCTGATTTAAAGAATAATGCGATTCAATGAATGGCTGAATTTTGAGGAGACTCCAGTTTATGTTCATCTACCTCTTCAATTACTCTCACTCCCCCGCCACACATGACATCATGGAAAACTCTGTCGGGTCCAGGAGTGCAGAGGGAAACGCTGCGTTGCTCTCACTATTCTGAGAGTCCGGGGGGATACATCTGTCTAAAAATACCGGTTTAAATCACAGGATTCCTCGGATGCTTTCACCTTCAGCCCTGTGATGCGAGCTGCATTTAAGCCTGGTTGATTTGGGCTGCGAAGCTGAAAAGCAGAGATATTTCAGAATGGATTAATCATCAGATGGATTCAATAAAATGTTCAAACAACCTTGTTTTCTCTGGCCCGGGGACTTTCCTGGCAAAGACGTGTGACTTGCATACTTACCTGTTTACCTGCTGTACGTACGCTGGCTGAAATAATACGTTGTGTTTTTTAATCTCTAAATGCAAGTTTCTAAAAAAAGAATAACACAATAATGTTCGTGTAAAACAGCTTGAGCTTGTTTGTGTTTCACAAAAGAACACAGAGGATTGTGTGTTCATGTAGCACCCCAGGAGGAGGAGGAGGAGGAGGAGGAGGAGATGAAGCTATAAATGAACTACTGTGCAGCTCTGTAGCCTCACTGTCATGGTAGCTAATCACGAGTGCTCATATAATCAGCACTCATCAGAGCGGATGCTGGTTTTGTCTCTCAATAATAAGTTTCCCCCTTTCTTTAAAAAAGAAGAACCCAATAAGCTGCTCTTTATAACCGGCTAACACACAGGTTGCTTAGATACTACATGATAAAGACAGCTTACCTTTCTGGCCCTCTGTGGATAGCGGCTGCTTCCTCAGTACGTGCGTCCTCCTCTCCATCAGCTGTCCGGCGTCTTCATGACCCCGCGGAGCCCCGTGCAGGTGTGCAGGACACCGTCTATCCTCCGGACCGCTGACCAGGACCTCGGAGCATTTGGCAGCATTCATGGCTTCACTCCCCGGAGGATGACATCTCTTCTCGGGTCACCTCGACTCCCCTTTCAAAGAGAACGAGACACAATGAAAGAGCGCACTCTGTGCACCTCCCAGTGGGAGCCCTCGACTCGGACTGCTACCTCAGCTGTAACAGTTTGAGAGCCAACATTAATTGAGTTTGAACGAGCATGAAAGACACGGCAAACAGTCATTTGAATGTTTGCATTGGAGAAATCCTGCGTGGTGCCGGGAGCTGGAGCAAAGCCATGTTAGTGTTTGCAGAATACAACACAAGCTCCAGGTTTTGCATTGTTTCTCTTCAGAGGTCCATCTCGGCTCCGGCAGACGGCAGGGCGCGTGTCTGTTTGTTTACAGAGCTTTAAGCCCACTTTCAACCTCACGGATGCATCCCTCCATCAGCCGCCACTATCCCCCGCTGCTGCCAACTTATCAATTTACACCATTTACAAAGAGCAGACCTTCCCTCCTCCTGCACAAATATTAAACACATCTACTCTGTGGATTCAGTAGCTTAGAGAGCCCCCACAAGGTGTCGATGTGAAAAATGAGCCTCTTACTCAGATCCCAGACAAGCCAAGTCTTCTGTGCAGGCCTGTCTGCGCTGCATACACTACATCACATCACCCGGCCTGCACCATAGGGCACCACAAACATACATTTGTGTTTTCTTTAATAAGCTAAGTGTGGGGAGCCGCTTGTATGCTTACAGGACAATAAAACTCTCATAAATGTATGTAATGCCTTATAAAAACAAGAGGGCTCCTTCAGCAGGACACCGCAACAGGGAAAAATAGTATTTCAGGATCAAACAGCACAGATTTATGCTTAAATATTTAACATATAGAAACATGCTGCGGGTCAATTAAGATCCCTGCAAAGGTCGTATCTCATCACATTCTCCTCAGGCTTTTCAGTTACATTCTGCATGATCTGGAAGAACACTTACTTGGTTTTAGTTGTCTGAACTTAATCAAACCTTAATCACGGCATTTCAAAATATAACTCTGTCGTTCATGGAAATTCCATTGTAACTTTTATATATATATATATGTATATATATTATATAAGCAGGCTCAGCCACAGAGGCTCACTAATGTGTGTGCAGCACAGGCGTGGACGTTGGAAGAGAGATGAACTGAATGCACTGGGTGTGCAGCTTAATTTGGATTGAATCGCCCACCATGGAAACCTCATCCAGTGCGTCACACTGCACATACTGTAATGCAAAGGGGAAGGGGTTCGACAAACAGTTTCATTAATGTCCACTACAAGAAGTCAGTGGGTTACTAAGTGCATGACATGAGAGGTGTCTCAGACCATTACTGCTTCCCCGGATCCACTCACTTCCCAGCTAGCCAAAATGTTGATTTTCATTCTACCTAGCCAAATCTGGCAGCCGCATGTAGGACAAAGGCGGCCCAGGCTCAGCAGGCTACCACGATGGTGGTAAACCCAAAACCCAAACCGAGCACTCAAAATGTCCTCCTGCATCTACGGGTGACCATCCGTGTTTTTCTGTAACCTGCAGAGAAGGCAGCTCCAGTGTGTCTGTCCAGAAAGCCGAGCACATTTAGAAACAAGCAGCTGTTCAACGTGGCTGTCACAAAGGTTATCGCCTGAAAGCCCTCTGGGAAACAATATGGAAGACACTGCATCTACTCAGGCCGTATCTTGACACACAGAACAGAACTGGGTTGCACGCTTTACTGTACATAAACACGAGCCGGGGCAAACAATAACAGATCCCGGCATTTAGCTCAGAAACAAGACAACACTTACAGTAAATCATAGTCTGTTAAAAGCGTGCAGCGTCAGGAGGATCCTCTTAAATGAAGCCTTAACTGATGGGCCTCGCTTAAAAGCCCACCCAGAGCCCACCCAGAGACAGATAGGGCCCAACTCGGACAATTTATACCACAGCGGCAACCCCCACTGTGGAAAGGCAGCGGAAAACATGCCTCAAAGACAAAGAGGGGACAACAGTGACGCCTAACTTGATGTTTCGCATTAGTTCCTACCATGAGTTATCAGCGTTATCAGCCAACCCGCTAGTTTTAACACACAAGATTGACTGAAGAGGAAAAGTGCCCGTTACTGAAAGGCCTTGAAGGGAAAACAAGGCAGTCTTCAAAAGAACCAGGTTATAGTCTGATGCTATCTGAGGCCTGTATCTCTGTGTCAACACAATAAGAGCCAAGACACGTGGCACTTGGAGCTCCATCAAGATGAGCCGATAGGATTTTCCACTTAACAGTTGTCCCCCTTATCGATCGCCTCGGCCGGGCCGAAAGCCTGCTGTGCTATCTGGCCTTCTCTCTAATGACTCACAGATTAAGGAGTGACTGGAAGGGCAGGCAGTCGCTGGCCTGGTGTTTACAACCCCTCCTATATCTTCCTGCCCGGTCCGATGTTAATCTTTATTACCTGGCACTGTCTAAGTTATCGGTCGCAGACCTTGCTTGTGTGATGTCACACTTGAAGACGCCATGTTATAGATTTTGTCGGCGTAGTGGAGTGAGATGAAAATATGTGGTGAGACAACATCTTTCAGTGTATTTGTTGCTAAGAAATACCAAAAAGAAGAACTTATTTCACATTAGGTGTGAATCTTTGACCGACACTGGTATTTTTCAGAGATTTGCGAGTGCAAAGAGCTATTTCGAGTTCTTGAAGTCCCATTTATTTTTCTCATAGATAAAATGTGTTAGAAAATATCTGGTTCTTTCTCTGAACACGAAAGCTTCAGGGAGAAAGTTAACTACGACTCCCAAGGTGCATTTCTGCAAAAGACATCCAATCCTCAAGCTTCAGGTTCTAGTTCTCGCTGTGTGAGTTGAACAGTTGAGAAAACAGAGAGTTTTGCATTCGGAGTAAATTTTGGATGAATATGGCAACGCTGACTGGGTCCGTCTCCATAGGAATGTCAGTAGAGGCTCATGGGTATTGTAGTATTTAGAGCCGCCTGCCACACCAAACAGATGGACAAAAATGAAAGTGTTATAACATCAACCTGTATGGCTTAGTGTGCAGGGTTTCTCTTTTGAAATGAGTGCAGGTTTGTGGACGGGTCCTAAACATTGTTCACAAGTCAATTCCAGCGGCCACACAGCAGCTGGTCACGACTACGGCGCCGAGACGGCCAGAAAGAGACAGACCCGGTCGTCCATGTAGGACAAACAACTAACAAGCTACCTTCTGTCGAAGCTAGCTTGCCACTTTGGCTAACATGTTCAGAAAGTGGCACACACACACATTTTATTTAACATCATGATGTCATAAAGGGACAGGTGTCTGATGATAAATACTATGTGGAACAAAACAAACATCTTGTGTCAGTTCTCATAGGCTGAACAGGCCTACGACGTGCTCCAGTCTGTAGTTAGTGCAGGCGAAAAAAAGACTAAAACTATTTCTGGCGCCATAAAGCACCAAGGTAATCTCATCTCAGTCATCTGACAGTGACATAGTTAGGAAAAATATGCGGGAACTACTTTTAAATTATACGAACACCACAGATGGGCTGCTGGTTACTAGTAGTCTACTTCCTATTATAGTATGCTTATGCACTAATAATGTCATTACACAATGTCTCGTGGCATTTATGAGCAGCTTGCCTGTAATCGAGCATTTGTTTGATTTAACTTGGACTAAAGCAACAGATTGCAGTATTGCGCAGTAACTTATTATCCACTTTCTATTTCTAGTTTTTTACATTTGGAGCCAAAGATTCACCCATTTATCCTCTGCTGAATCTCTTCATCAGTCCTGCTTGTCTTTCATTGATAAATTATTCATTCGAGTGGTCACATCTGGTATGTTTTCTTTCCTTTTGTCTCTTTCCCGCTTCCCTCACACTCTCCGGGGCTCGCAGGCGACCACCAGCCGAGCTGAAGCCCAGCCAAATTAACGGGAGGCTTTCAGGGCTCGAGGTATTTACGTTGGGGTTAGTCCAGGATTTCCAACTGATGATTGTGAACTTATGTTGCAATCAATATGGGGGATCCTCCAGCTGAGCTCATTATGATAATTCCTTCTTGAGTTCTGCTTAATAACATTTTGTTTTACACATTTTGATGGGAGCACCATAATTGGCTGTTTCCAGCTTTGCTGAAGTGCTGCGATAACACAGGTCTGCTTGTTTACGACGTGCACCACAAGTTCCACTGACCAACACTCGGTACTGGAATGCTTTTATCCTAAAGCTTTTTCCCCCCAAGACTGAACTCTTCCTCACACCGTTACCAGGCCAAATGGTAATCTCCAACAACATCAGCATCCAGTAGTGTTCGGTGCATCCTCACGTCTCATGCTGCTTTAATCCAGCAGCATGATAATACTTAGCAGGGTGGAATGTGAGCCTGGATCTGTGATGGGTGACAAACTGCATTTGAACAAGACAATGTGCCTGTGCAGCGGGCCAGAGGTATGCTTTTATCCTGCTTTGGACGTAGCAAGAAAAAAAAACTTAAGTAAGCAGCCAACATTTCTTCTTCTTCTTCTATGCTTTGTGTACCTCTGCTCCAACCTGAGCCTCTCCTCGCTCCGCTGTTGAAACAGGTGGTGTTTCTGGATTTGTTTGAAACTAAATAGACTCGCGAATAATGAAAAGGAATCAGCTCTATGTACGTGGCGCTTCACTTTGGACAAGTTGTTATTAAATGATTTTTTAACAGAGGATTTGGCAAGATTTAGAACTTTTGCCATTCTATAATAAACAATGGCATGGCCATAATGAAAATATTTACTTAATTCTCTAAAGTGACTTATGGCAACTTTGGCCACTAAACAGAGTGTCATGAGTGTTATGGCGTCAGGTGCCACAGTCTGTATAAATACTGCCTGTACACTTGTTTATAGGAAAACCCCCATCTGGCTTCAGCCAACACCGTCAGACACACTGGTGACCCCTAGGATCTTTCAAATGGAAAATATAACAGGGCTGTTTGCTGAGCGGGGTGGGGGTGGGGGGGGCTGTACGGCAGTCAACTGTCAAGTGACAGACAAGACAACTGTTGTAAAAGACTGCAGGCTCCACATCCCGGGAGCCCCCCCCCCCCTGCCCCCTTCTCTCAACCTGTAAACACAGGGCTTTTTTTGAAGGACTATCCAAAAATCTCCGCATTTACAGGGTTTTTATAAAACGACGATGTGCTGACTTAAACATTCAAGGAGGTGATGGATGAAGGAATATGGAAAAGGAAAATGTACAAAAGACTACACCGATGGCAAGGAAGCAAAAAATAAAGATCAGCGGCTCAGCAACCCTTAAGAATGTAAACAACACAAGAAGACAAGAAGACAAAGTGACGCATGCTATCGCTGCACCTCTCCAGCCTCAGCTCAGGCTTGGATTTATTATAGGACATGGGATTATTGAGCGTATTCATTTGAAACTGTATTATACAAGCCGAGCATTTTTTGTTACTTTTACCTGTTTTATGACCAATGTGGTTTAGTCTAGAAGGCCCCTAAAAGCAGCGGGTGACAGCTGATGCATACACAGAGCTGCTGTAACTTACGGCAGATAGAGCGTTGGAGAAAGTTGAAAGGTCAGGTGTTTCAAATAAACAGGGGAGGGCTACAATAACTGTTTGTGCTGCACATTGTGACAGAACGGCAACATGAAAGAACCTCGGTGGGAGCTTGGTGTGAAGTCACGGCGTCTCCTAATTACTACAAACTGTTTTCCATGCGGAAGCGCAGCGGTGCCAAAACTGTTTTTAATCTGGAAATGTGTCTGTGTTTATTTTGAATGTAAAGAAAAGTAATTTACATTTAAAAAATGACAAATACCTGACGAGGAATTCATTTGCTCTTTTTCTTCATTTCTCTTCACTGTTTTTTATATCAAAGGACATTGACTACTTTACACAAATGAATTACTTTAATTCATTTGTTTTTTGATTCCTGCTGATTAACTCTTGTTCCCAGAGAGGATTTCCCGATGTGCTTCGTGATCTACAATCTTTAGTTTTGCACCATTTCAACACACAATTGATTGCAAAAATAAATAAATAATAAATAAACAAAAACCAGGTAATAATCGTATTAAATTCAGTAAAACAACAAGAACCACACGGTTGCAGACGTGTATTATAAACTGTTGACACAATTATGACACTAATAATAATAAGGTTCATCTGTAATGTGGGAACAGCAAAGTCCAATAAAACGAGTACATTCTTAAACTATTGCTCCATTTCTTTGTGCTTGTTTTGCCACAAGCATCCATTCGATTGTGTATCTACTTCCAATAATGATCTCTTTGCACCGTCTCAAGTCTTTGCTGTTAAGTCCTGAGTCAAGACCATGTCCTAAACTTTGTGCTTCAAGTCCTTAACAAGCCATTAAGCGCCTAATGACATTTTAAACAGAGCAACAGTTAATGCAGTAAACTCCCAGAAATAATGACAGAAAGAAAACCAATAAAGAGAACTGAATGTTTCACACGACGGCACCGAAGCAGTCTTCACATCCAGATGTGAAAATCCAAGGCATCGTGTGTTGTCTGTCTGCGGGTCAAACGCACCTTCAACAAAGAGTTGATTCCCTGCACATTATATATTTATAGATATCAGTTAATTCCATTCATTTCCAGGAACTCTTGGTGTAATGAGTCAAATGTACATTGAACAGTTCCCTTTATATTAAAGCCGTTACAGGAAACTTTCAGTCTGTCAGAGTTGAATCGCAGGTTGGAGGTTAACGGCTCCAAATTCTGAACATTTCAAGCAGAAATCAAACCATGTGACAACAGTAACTGCACACATCATGCCCTCTTGTTATTTTTTACTTAGCTCCAATGTTTTAAATTATTTGGGACTTATGTGTAGGATTGTCCAAACCATGTACCAGGAGCGCATTTGTGCAAACTCAGCACATCTGCCGGGCCTCGGCTTGGTGATGGATATTTCTTTGTTGCAGTGCTACTTTGAGATTCAGACCGATAATTAGTGTTTATTTTTACCTCACAGAAATCTTGCGCAGTGTGGCTCCAACATCTTCCAAACTTCTGTCAAATGGCTGCAGTAAGTGTGTGAATTTAGTGATTAGTATGAGAGGGTAAGTGAGGAGCTGCAGTCAGCCTGACATGTTTCCACTCTTGTCAATGCAGCTGCGCTTCTAGTATTCCCCTCCTTCAAACTGTTTAGCTTGACGGCCTTTATCCACATCAATCACACGAGGAATCGAGCCACGGGCGTTTCATCAACACTTTTCCACAGTGAAAACAGTGGAAGATGTCCCAGACCCACTTATGCACACATTCAACAGAAATTAACTGGAATGATGTGCCGCAGCAGCAGCAGAGGCTTACATTTTGTCTTGTCTGGTCGCACATGCCAAGAGAGATTAAGATATTCCAGAGAAGAGGATCCGTTAATATTTTACAGTTCACCAGATGTGTCCAGAGTGTTATGAAAAACACGCTTTCTATGAATCCATCATCTTCCGACCCTGCCCAGCTCGCAGAACTCACCAAATACTTCAAAGGCAGTGGCACGTGAGGAAATATTACTTCAACATTAAGAGATTCCCCTGCATGTAGCTCGCACCCCGCTGCCAAAAGATGTTGCGGCGCCCGGCCGAGCCACAGAGGAAGGCGACCCCGAGGAGGTCAACGGTCTAAATATGTCAAATATCAGTATCTGAATTCTCACGTGCACACACACAAAGACACACAACCAGACATGCAGAGTCACAGCTCCGTGTTCACGCTGTGCACATCAGGCCTCACGTCACCCACCACACATGTTGAGAGGATTTACAACCAAACTCTGTGCAACTTTTATCACCAGCGTAAAGATGACTTTTGATGTAGTCAGACAAAAACAGCATACGTAGAATTCATCATTCTTTGTCTTTCTCAAACTAAGCGAGGCTGAAAGATGGAACAACAACCAGATGTAAAATAGAGAGAATAGATACAAGAACAGGCAGGAGAAGTGACCATGACCTCGTCTGAACTGGGACAAAGCTGATCCAACTCACAGGAACACAGAGGACCAATTTATAGAGCTTTGTGGGCTTTTGCAGGAAGTAATGTTCAAGGTAACAGAGTTATCACCCGGAAACTGGAACTTGTCATCAATAAAATTCGACCGGCCAGTTAAAATGTTGCTCTGCTGTCTGAACCTTGAGAAACACTACGTTGAGAATCATTTCAGTTCATTTTCAAGTATGAAATGCCAAACATTTGCTGGTTTCACCTCCTCAAATGTGACTTTTTATGTCTTTTATGTAAAATTTGAAAGTGAAAGAAATATCTTTGGACTGTTGGTCAGATAAAAGATGTCACACTGGGATCAGTAGAAGAATTGTAATGCACGTAATAATTAGTTGCAGCCCTGTTATGCAATAAGAGTGGACAAAAGACACAAGCCGGACATGGAGCAGACTATGGAAGACTCATCAGCGTTGTGTGTGGGCACAATGCAATCTCTTTCATGTGTGTGTTCTTCAGGCTGCACCTGCTGTGGTGATGTTTATTGCATCTTTTCCTAAACCTAACCCCACTGCGACTGCTTCACAACGTTAACCATGTGTTTATTATTGTTACCATGACGATAAAGGGCCGATATGCCTCTGTATGTCCTTTTGGGAGTCACAAATAACCTATTCTGTCGTTTCTGGAGTCACCAGTAGGGGCGTACTAGACGTTGGGAACAAACAACCGATGTGGACGTATGGGCTGCAGGACCTGCTTGGTTACAGCATGTTGGACCTGCAATGCAAAGATCTGTCTTTAAAACAAGTCAGGCTCTGCAGAGAAAAGGGTTTGTGTATATTTTGAAGTGGGAGTCTGTTGCATGCACAGGCTGCAAAGAGCAGATCTATAGAGAATAAATGACCACCTGGTTTGAACACGAGGGCTGGGTGCTGTCACCTCTGCAAGAAGTCACATCAGCTTTGATTATTGATTGATCTATTTATTGATTGATTTTATATGTGACAATGCTGATTGCTGTTAGTGAGTTAGTGACGTCCACAGATAGTGTTTGACTGCCAGCACTCTGATATCACTGCAGCCTCCCTGCCGCTGCACAGGCTGCCTGCTGGCATCATGAATAATGGCCTGTGTGTTTAACTTGCTCAACACAAAGAAGCCATGTAATCTAAATACATAAGGTAATATAAATACAAAGGAACCGTATAATCTAACACACCGTGGTTGTGCACTGTGTGTGTGTGTGTGTGTGTGTGTGTGTGGGTGACTGTGACATTTTGGCTGTGCCTCCTGCCCCGTCTCTGGTTGGGTAGGCTGGCACTCTCTGTGTTTAAAAAGCTCCCGGAAAGTTTACAGAGAGTGTACTTCTGCTGGGCTTTGTGTGACAAGCTTTAACGCACCATACCAATCAGCAGCAAAACAGCCGCAGACCTCCCTGGAATCCACTCTGCCACTTTCCATTCAAGCATTTCCATGCATTCCCCAGCTTCCTTAAGCGTCCCGTCGCGCAAAAAAAACTGTGTTGATGATTATTCCCGACTTTGTTTGTCAGGCTACAAGCTCAGAGGCTACTGTGTCTTTTACCTCGCCTGTGTCCTGCCGTGTGTCATCATGTACAATGGGCATAATCCAAGAGACACAGTTTCCGATGCAACAGTCAAGTCGGGTTTAAAAGAGAAGGCTCGACTTCCCGACTGCCAACAGACATTAACATTTATCAACAATATTGAGAATTGATCAGTTTTTTAAAACAATTATCAAGCGAAAAACACCAAACAGTTGCTGTTTCCAGCATTTCAATTTACTGTAACAGTGAAAATAAGCAATCTGAAGACATTTTGTAGACAATTAATTTATTAATAGAAGAAATGATCAACAGATGAATCAAAAAGAAAATCACTACCGGTGGCTTCCATTCATTTTTGTGTCCCATTAAATATATCATCTGTCTGTCCCTGAGACTTCCAATTTCACCCCAATACAACTGAGCTGAATGGAATTTCATGTTTGGCACAGATTTGGAAAATACATTAGAGAAACATTCAACTCCTTCCAGAAAAGTCAGTCAAGCTTTCAGCACCACGAGCTAAATACCATTCACCTCCATCGTATTGGGGGTCATAGCAGAAATGTCGGGGACAAATCACATGTTAAAACCTAAAGTATTTGGGAGAAGTGACTTATTAAACATGTGAAACACAGGTATGGTGTTTAAATTCTCACCTTTAATCTTCTTTGGGTGGTGTCTATGACATTTAATGAGATAATAAGACATGCCTCTTGTAAGAAACAGCTCCCTGTTTTTGGAACTTTTGAAAAATGACATAAAAGGTATATAAATTGTATAACATACATGTCGAACATACAGGATTGATACTTCGCCTCTGAGTCTTGTTTCTTATAATTCAGTGTTAGCGTTGGTTTTTCCCTCTTTCAGCTAACATTTTTGCCAAAACATCTCAACTGTCATATTCCAGGTCACGGGATATTTAATTTAACATTTGCTTCACACTCCAGGAATGATAATAACGAGATTTTGGTATTTAAATAAAGTTTGTTTGTGTTCATGAGAACATCTTACTTCATTTGAAGTAAATGTGGTCGATGTTTTGTGTGTGTTTGGAAGTGAAATAGCCCCCAAAAATGCTCCACATGCACTGCGTGACTGGAGAGAAGAGTACAGTACAGTACAGCTGAGAGAGAGAGATAGAACATCATCGATCTGCTATTTTAACGTCATCGGAGACATCGCTAATAATAACGTGTCTCCATGATGTCAGTTCTAGGAAGCCACGTCCCTCAGAAGCAATATTTACATTACGCTAGGTGCTCGGGAGTCAAAACGTATTCTGAGGTAATGCTCGCAGCGGCTTTGTCACCGCAGTAAAACTGCCGGGGTTAAAGGAGAACAAATGAAATCTGACGATATAGATATTTGGGTTACCAGTGAAAAACATCCATATTTCATGTATTCCATGAGTGAATTTGTGATTGCACGCTCCTGGATTATGTAATCTCCATATATATAGCGCACACAGGAACATGTAAACACAGACTGTTAACACTTTTAACACCAGAACCTCCACATTTAAGTCTATTAGTCCTCCTAGAACTCTTTGACTGACAGTGGGGTGAACTATCGCAAGTGCAGCTCATATACTACCTTTGAGTGTAGAAAGAAATGAAAAACCAGACATAATGTAAACATCTGCTTTACTTCAACTGTAGTCTGCAACACAGGCACTTCACTAAATGTGAATTACTTAGTGACACCCTCATAACAACCACGGCAGCGGCTGTGATGAGGATAAAGGTTCCCCTCGTTTGTGACAATTTCTGAAATCCATTTAGCCGCACTAACATGAAATGTCATCCCGACCTTGGCGCTTTCATTTAGTCACTTCTACAACATGAGGGGTGTTTCGTGCAGATTCCTCGAGGCCCTGAGCACTGACGCAACGCTCCTCTGAAACGCATTTAGTCGAGAAAACAAACTGAAGTGGTCCAGGAAACGGCAGCCGTGGGGTGACAGTAATTATGAGTGGCAGTGAACACACTTGCCGCCTGCTTAGGTCGCCCCCCCCACAAACGTTAATACGCGACTCCAATGTGAGCTCCAAAATGAGCCCTGGCAACTCCAGCGGAGCTCACCAGCCATTACCTCACTGCTTTTACATGGCTCTCAGAAGTCCTCTCCAAGACAATCTCATTTGCCCCAAAAGGTTCACTGTAAGGTCGCTTTACTCACAAATGGTTGACTTCCATTCATTTTGGGAAGGACTCTGAAATATGCCACGCTTATATGAAATATTAACATCGTAAAAACACTTTTCCTCCAGTGGAAATGAAATTAAATGAGGGTACAGTCATTTTAAAGCCTCTGATTAAAGTAAACTAGCACTAAACTCACCAAAATAATTTGCTGAGATCTGAGAATATGATGACAAAGTCAGACAGGGCGTGAAATGAGCAGTCAGATGATCAGACAGGTTGCAAACACACAACACGGGTCAGCCAGATTGTCTAAACCACTTTATTTGGCGGGAAAGCTGAAAGTGAGCACACCTGAAAGCCCTCAACGCTCAGGAAAACTGTGTGTGTGCGCAAAAGTATGGCAAGTATGACAGGTCAAAGTGGAAGCAGAAAGGTCAGTCTGCAAACTGATGAATGTTCACATTCACAGTTTGGAGAATAATTTTACTGCTCACGTTTGTTTTCTCTCTTCCAAAGTTTGGCTAAACCAGGGGTTTGTTCTGACTGTCGGACTACTCGTATTTCTTGCCACCTCCAAGACTTATTTTTCCAAGGCCACTTAATCTTTTTTTTAGGGAATATCAGCAATGATGGACAAATTATGAAAATAAAGCCAAAGTTGTAATAAATCTGAATTATCCTTTAATTTAGAAAGCTTGTGCAAACACTGCTGGAGTAATGGCCCACTAGCATTATGACGGTGATATCTGGCACAGCAAAGATACAATCAGGTTAGTCGAAAAGTGGGAAAATCACATACAACATATAAAATAAAAGTCTGGGCCTTACGGCTATTTTGGTTGTTATACATTTCTTTAATCCTCAGGCTGCATCCAAAGTGATATTTCATCATAAAGTTCAATTCGTGTAAAGGCGACCAGTCACAATAGCTAGCTAGATGCTAGCATGAGTCAGCTTAGTTTAGCTAATCTTGTGTCTCAATTCAGGGGCCTCTCCTGTTGCCTAGCAACCATGACAGCTGCAGGTGAGGTTTGAGGCCGCTTGTTTTTTTAAACATTTGTACCGTTAGCTATTCAAGTGAGTTGAAACCCAATACTTATGTTTAAAAGTGTAATCCCCTTCTCGGCCACTGCTGGCGGTACGTTTGGGGACGCCATATTCTCTTCTCTCTGCATTATGAATCTTGGCTTAGTCGCGCCGCTGTGACGCATTCGGTCTTCAAATGCAGCCAGCACTGGTGCAGGATGCGGTAAACGTAAGCTTGAAACAAACCAGTTTTATAAAGCGTGGGACGACACACACCTTTCTGACAAAGCATCGTGTCCACGCAGACTCTGGAAAGCTGCGTGACAATGAAATCGCATTTTAACACAAAGTGTCTCATTCCACTGTGACTTTTTTATCACCAGTGGAGCTTCAGACGCACGGAGCAGAAGAAGAGATACACTCCAGCACATTCCTCCACCCAAACATTCGAACGTGACACGCTGCAGGGGCGCCTCACCCCGACGCGACTCTTGTGTAGCTGCTTGACGAGGGCCATGTGTGCCTTTTTCGCCAAATGTCCTCTTCTTTTGGGAGGTTATGAATAGATGTGTATCTGCAAACGGTAAAAGAAAAAAAAAGAAGAAGAAGAACGAATTGATGGGTCTGGTTCCCTGAGCACAACGTGTCTCTGAGATCTGAGCCTGAGCCTCGTCAGACGTGGAAAGCTGAAAGGAGACTAGCAAGACACTGTTCTTGTTTAATAGGTGTCACGTCAGCTTCAAAACACTAGAAACAGACAGCCAAGAGGGTTTTTTTCCATTCCCGAGGCTCCAGATCAATGTAGCCTGTGTACTTTCACGGTTTTATAAAAGCAGAGAGTGTAAGAGAAACATGCAGAGAGATGTGGTGTTTGGTGTGTTTGAGTGTGTGCTTGATGTGTCTAGCTGTTTAGTATTTAGCGCACGCCTTAACATATCCAAATAGTTCAAAATACAAACCTCACAGACTGCATCACTTTGTTGTATTTATTCAAGAGGAAATCATTCTGCATCTCTGAGTGTTTAGAGAGATCTAATGCAGATAAGTGCAGCAGACATGTCTAATGAATGATGTCATCTAAATTGAAGCCTGCTGTTTCAATTGTATGTTGCTAATATAATAAATAGCTGTAGTTTGGACAGCGAGCCTAAAAAATATCTATTTGTGATGAGTGCAGATACGTGAGGACTAATATGGTGATTGTGTTTTGTCTAATTGGCAAGGCTCAAGGATTCGCAAACTGTAAAATATGTGCCTCTTTCCCTCTGTTGTTATATTAAGCTGTGCGCTTTAAAAATGTCCCGCTATCTCGCCAACAGGCTGCAGATAGTCGCGGAGTAGTGATACCATCCTAGTCGCTGGGTGTGAAGCAAAGAAAGAAAGAATTCATGAAAGAAACCCATAAAAACAAAAAGAAAACACAAAGGAGGGCTCGCCGCGCTGTCACACATGTTTAATGCTATTTGGAAAATAAAAGAGTGCTTCTGACGCGTGTAACATCTTATCTCCTTTGCTCTTTTCGTTTGTGATTTCTGTTGTGTTTCCAAGACAAGCACAGCCAGCGCCAGTGGAATTTGATGCAGCCTGGATGGACCCTCTTGGGAAGCAGCACCCAAATAAGCCCAGCGAGCCATGAGGGTGGTAGAAGGAGCTTGGCCCGGGATGGAAGACGAGAGACAAGAAGAAGAGGAAGAACGGGTGGGAGGAAAAAGACGAGAGCGACCCGATGAAGTGGTGAAATGAAGGGGAGAGTCGATATCTGGGCGTCCAGCGTTGTGTTGAGATGTGGCGATGATATTTAAGACGTGTGAAAGAACTTTGATTCGATATGAACCCGAGTTCTATGATTAGATGAGATTTCGGAGATTACAGTGTTTCGATAATCAGTCCAAGAATTTTTAATTGGATTGAGATTTGCAAAAAAACAGACTGTAAGTAGTTAGTTAGTTGTGTTTGTGTCGAGCCCACGTGGATTTATAAGACACAACTCCTGACATATAACAAAGACCTCACTGAGCCGTTCAAGCTCCACCAATAAATTCTGCCACAAAACGGTTCCCTCCCTAAAACACATCGTTTTTAATTTTTAACATCTTGTTTTTTATTCCACACATTCTTCTTCCTTGTCAAAACAAGGCGCCTACATTACCCACAATACCACTTGACCGCCAAGAGTTGAGTTGAGTTGGATTAATGTGCGGCATGTTTAAATATGTACATGAATGCAGGGCATTGGAATTATAAAATGTGTCCAGACGTCACCAAACTATCTGCATGGGTTTCTGTGGTTGGGATCACGACAAAGAGCTCCATCGCCTCCAATTTGCAAAAATAACATTGCGTGTTCTTTCTAAAATGAATCTGCAGGTTAAAACAAGGTTACATGAGGTTGCTTTATCTGGTAGAGCACTGTTTGTCTCATTGATCCAGACGCAGACAACTCTTGCCGCTGGAGAATGTCAACTGTGGTCTTCTTCTTCTGTCCTTTAATATTGGTGCCCTTTTTAAATTCTGTTAAAGTTCGAATGTTTAAAAAAATAAATTAAAGGGTCAAATGAAGGTTATTATTTTGATGATTATATTATAATCTGATTATGTTGTAATCAGTGTTACTTAGAAATATGACAAAAGAAAAACACAAGTAAATAGACAAATGAATATTGCCTGCAAAGATCATATAAAAACAGCCTTATTGGAATAAGTTAAATCTAAGCTTTCCTGCTGGATTTATCCCATTTGAAGCCACCGGGCATATTAAGCCACACTAAGCACTTCTCTGTGTGTGTGTGTGTGTGTGTGTGTGTCATGTGAAGGCCCTCTGTGTTTACAGGGCCAGAGAGCAGCGATCCACAGCATAACCATGGATACTGGTGCGGGGTCATATCGGTGCTGCACACTCGGCAGCAGGAAACAAACACCGGGGGTGTCACGCTGAAACCTCAGCTTGCTAACTGGCTGCTAATTAGCCAACGAGTGTGACCTGCTGGTTCTTATGCTGCTGTCAAACAAGGCCGGGACGTTTCCATACCCACACCACCTGAAACTGTCCTCCAACACATCCTTAAACTATTTGCTAAATTTAGCTGACTGCGGGGACACATATGAAAATAAACTAATACTACCGTACTGCACTTTTAAAAAGGACAAAATAAATAGATCTTAGACGTCCAAGCTTTGTATGTAAGGCTGCAAAATATTTCAGAGTGAAAAATAAAAGCCCCTGCACGGGACGCAGCGTTTCAACAACTCCATTACTCTCAGTAATGATCTAGCATTTGGCTCAATGTGAAGCCAAAATTATAAAGAACAACTTGCACATAGTTCTACGTGGAAGAATGCTGTGTATAATATTCTAGTGTTGAGATTCCTCCGAGGCGGGCCAGCGAGAGCAGACACGTTTTATGTGTGTGTTTTTTTTTTATTAGTCTCGATGTGTTCACGAGACGACTAAATCAGTCGAACACGTGGAAATCAAAAAGGAGCTGTTTCTGTGCGTAAGGTGTGTTTGGAGACACGCTCGTCCGTCTCTGCAGCGCTCAACACCAACAGACAGAACGCCTTTTGTCACCTTATTTTTCACAGCAAAGCTCTTTTCTCCCCCCAAAAAGAAGCATTTGGACGTCTGCGATGCCGATCTGTCTGTGTCTCGGGCTGTGTAAAGTGCTGAATGTGTTCCCCGCCTGGCCTGCGTCTCGGCAGCACTTCTGCAACACGCTCAGATCGTCATCCAAAGGCCGACAAACCGCTTGTTGACTTCAGCGTAAACCCGTCTGATTTCAGCACTTCTTGAATACATTCAACTCAAATAAAAGTGTTTCTGAGCTTCACTGCCAACCTATATTATTTGGCATGAGTAAGGATTGTTAATCATTATGACTTATTGGCATTTAAAGGAAATAAATGTTGTAGCAACAACACCTTTTACAAAGTCACAAAGTTGTGTTTTAACACGTGGTTTGAAGTTGGGATGCAGGAACGTCATTTCAGACTTTACTCCGATGTTAACTGACTCCTTCGAACACTGCGAGATCTCATAATCATATTAAATCAACCCTGCTTTCACCAATAACTCTGTCTAATTAAATTCAAATATCACTGAACTCATCAAACTGAGTTACAGAGAAACATACTGCCTTTCACAGCAAACTGACACTCTTTTATTTATGTTAACTTAACAGAATAGAAATTTAAAGTGTAAAGTTGAACACTTTTTAATACTTTTTTTTCCCTCATGAAGTTTGTTCAAATGTTAAATGTTTACCATCTCTGTGAAAATGATCTACGAGACATATAAAGGTTCAAATGTCTACCATCCCCCTGCTGGACATGGACTCTAATACTCTAACAACACTAACAATGGGAATAACAGCCTCATGTAACCACCTCAAAACGGATGGGACTGACCCGATCCGGCCCCGTCGGGAAGGAATTTTCCATCTGGGTTGAGAGTGGTGGAGTAAACCTTTAATAATCTGTTGAATCTGAAAATATTAGAGCCCAACAACCACGTAAATGCTAAATCTGATGGTTTCTCTGAAGACGAATTTCTCCTCTTCTTGTTATATTTCCTGCAGATTAGAGGGTGGACGAGATTCTAGATTCTGATCAAATGCTTTGGGCATGTAAACGCACATCCCTTTATTTAGCCTCCATGTAAACGGTTGAGCTGGAATCTCTGATCAGAACCGTTTCAATCGGGCTGCAGTGATTCTGTCTGAAACTGCAGCGCTGGCAATCTGCTGCTGTGGGTTCTGGGACGATGGACGTGCAAAGCAACAGATCGGTCTTTGATGAATGTGCTGTTACACTGTTTATTTCCTCCCATTGTGCATAACTAAATAAACAGCATTGCTCCACTTCATGAGAGCTTGATTCAACGCACATGTCAGCTGCCTTTTTAGGGAGCGCACACTGTAGCTCTTTGTGTGTTTGGAAATCAGCACAAGGGAAACTAAAGATGTCGCGCAATAGAAGATTGTCAACATCTGAAAATAGATGAGTAGTTGCTCCATCCTGGTCTGCCGCTCTCATACCTGTCAATCAAGCTTTTGAACTTTAGAAAACAATACAAATGTTGGTTTAGAAAAGAATTACAAAAACAAACGCTATTAAGCATTTCTACAAACAAGAAGTTGGGCAGAGCTTCGATGTTTATTGAGTCTCTCTGCGGTTCAGATGCTCCGGAGCATTCAGGAGATTCTTCACAGTATTAATTCAGCTCAAACTGTTGCCATTAAATCTACTTCTGCAATACTTTGATTGGGTTTCGTAGCTCTACCAGATCTGCTACAGTGAGAATTAAATTAGTGATATAGTAATATGGCACTTGCAGACGTGTTGCTGTTCAGGTATTCATCAAGACAACAAGGTTTCTTACTTCTACAGGAAGGAAATGATCACTGCTGCTTATTTTGAAGAAGCCGTTTCATACGGTCGCTTTAAAAGTAAAGACATAAGACCAGAAATCGGTGGAGTGACTCATTAGAGAGTCGGACACAAGACACAGTCCAGTTCGAAGGCCCACATTTCAATGTACAGGTCAAACTAAACACGTTACCTGGAATACGAACAGCAGGGCAAAATAATGCAACTTTTTCTCCAAGTCAGAGATTGAGCATCAGGCAACGAGCACACGTTACATACATTATATTAAAGTAGCATTAACTGTGCTTGCTGTAATTTAAAAAATACCACCAGGTAAACAAACAGGGTGAAAACTAAGGCAACAGGAGTTATTATCATATTTGTTCATTTTCAAGGGAAAAAACCTATAAATGCCAGGAGACAACAAACAAATCAGAATTTGAATTCAGGCATATTCCTACCCTTAAAAACATAACGGTTCAAATTCAGCATTTTCAAAACTTTCAAGGCTTTGTACGAACCCTGGATCAACACGACGTGGACACGGAGAAGCGTCAGAAAATGGATTAAATGAATGAACTGACCAATGAAAAGGAGCTCAGATGCTAGAGTTTCTAAGACCTGTTTTCCGGCCTCGAGCTGTGCATTTGAAGGTGACTGATTAGAAACGAAGTTGTTTAGCTTGTTAGCTTTGACTGTTCTCTGATTGTGTGTGTAAACGCAGCAGGCGGGGAAAGAAAACCCTGTTTACAATGTCTGAAGTGGAACCACTGCCAGGACGGGGATGAAAGACGGCAAAAATGGAGCTCTGACATTCACAGGGAAAGCGTTGTGCGTTTATCGCCTCTTTACAGCCCATAATACGCTGCTGCTGTCCCCCCATTCCTGCGGCCCATCGTGACACTTGTGTTTTGACGGAGTACACCGAAGCCTGCTGCCTGCTTAATCCCAGATTTCCTATGGCACAGCTCTGAGCTTAGCAGAGGGCTTGACTAATAGCTTTCTTTTCAAATGATCGCTTTGCTACACGACTTCAGAAGAAGGCAGCGAGCGTGAAATTCAATTATGGCGCACACGCTCCGCAGCCCCGTCCAGAGCTGTCCACTTTAATCCCCCCCGTTTGCCCTCAAGGATTCTCAGCCTCTTTCGGCCGGACCTCTTCTCCAAGTTCTCTCCTGCCTCCTGGAGTTGTGTTGCGTGCCCTGTACATCGTGTGTACCCCCCCCGGTGGCCTGCTTCGAACTTTACAAGCTCCCACGCTTCGGTTCTTTCTCATCAAGAAACATCGTCTTTTGTCATTTAGTTTGGAGCACTCATTTGCTGCACACATATTAGCCACAAACAGTTTGGTCCATCAGTGACACAAAACGTGTCACATTACAGACAATAAGACAGAGTTTTACGTGAAACTGTACCAACACAATGAAACTCGAGCTGTAAACTAAATCACATGACTGTTCTGTGATGAAACATCAACGCTGGTGTAAGAATCATCAGCCCTGCACTTTGTCAGTGCTGACCGGTTGGGACCCGTCTATGTCATGAAATATTTATTAAAAAAAGACTCTTTGCAGCCACGAGGACACGACTCCCGACAGCTGTTGTTTCCTCTGGTTGTATTTGTTTAAATATGCTGTGAGAGAAGCTGTATCTGAGTGTGCAGCAGACTTGATGGCAGGACTCTGTACTGGCCATTCCCAAACTCTCCCGTCTCCTTCTCACTCCCCCACCCACCCTCTGATCTGTATCTGTATTTTGGTCTGAGGCGAAGGTCACTACAAGTGAAAGCGAGGGTGGCAAACCACATATTACATCCGGAGGCCCCATTAACCCCCAACCTCTAACATTTATTAGGACACTACGCATTCCTAACATCCCTAACAGTCAGAGCGACAGTGGGAACGAGGCTGAAGTCAAGTCGGCGGTCGAGACACAGGCAGACGTGTTGATGCTGTCAAAACCCCCAACGTTCAATCAATACTCACGATCCTCATTAAGACACCACAAATCAGGGAGTCGTTGCTATGGAAACAACACACAAGAAAAGAAGTTGCAAGTTTCAACTGATCTTGTCTCCAGTCTTTGGTCTCAACACAGGTCAGATTGTAAACTGCACGTGCCAGGCGACAACGGACAGCTTGACAGGCGTAGCAACAGTAACTAAGGAGGCGGGCCTTAGCAGGCGGTCAGCTGTAACACTGAACATTTAAACATCGCTCACACTCGTTCTCCCCCTCCTCCCGGCCTTAATCACCTTCTCATTTCTAAAGTATGAGTCAAAAAGTCAACCGCTGTAACAAAGACGAGACATGCTGTGGTCTCCGGACCCCCGGGGGCTGCGGGGGGTGGGGGGACAAGGTTTGAGGAGGACTGAAACGCCAGGACCGCCAAGAAATGCAGGGGAGGTTTCCTGCCCCGGATCCTGGGCTGGGAACACAGTATCCCATATGCCTCTCCCATCCCCAGACCCCCTAGAGGACGAGAGGGGGGGGGGGATCACACTGTGTTCCTATACTCAAAATACCTCCACTCAGCCTGCTGGGTCCACTCCTGAACCTCTCATGTCTTCTTCTTCTCCGTCCACATGTGACCCTTTTGTTCATTTCCTTGGACTCTAACTCTCACTTCACTCCCTCCTCTCGCTGTGACACTCTTTCCAGGTCTTTTCCTGTCTGCTGTGTGCGGGGGCGTGTACGAGGGCCTCAGAGGGCCCGACTGGAAGCAGCGGTTGTGGTCTGGCCCGCCGTCAGGCACTGATTCACTGATTTGCAAAGCGTAATGACATAATACGATGATTTGTGCTACAAATTGTTGAACGGCAATAATGTTCCCGAGGGTGATTTTCATTTTGATCTATGTCACAATCGGAGGCTCTGGTGCCTTTAGACTGCAACGTTCAGCTGAAGCCAAGAGCTGAAACAGCAACAGAGACAGAAACCTCTTGACACTTGAGACAACATATATCATAGATCACAGGCTTCACTGAGCCAGTTCACACAAACCTGAGAAGGAGGAAAGAGTATTAAGTCACTCTACGGTTGATAAGGGACATTACTATTCCCTTATCAGATCTGCGGCTAACACAGCCAGATGGATGGATGGGAAATCCCATGCTCTCCGCCTTAACAGACAGTGATTGTGTCATGAGGGCCGAGAGGCTGGGGATCCACAAATCATTTCTGTGAGTATCGGCCCTCCAACTCCAACATGACGTCCAGTGGCTCCACATGAACTTTCACACTGTGTGTTTACTCGGCTCTAGAAGTCCCGGGCTCATCCAATTACCCCGCTGAAGATTAGCTAATGAATTTTTTAGAAAGCTAGACAAAATGCTTCTGGGCGGACGCCAAAATGAGGGGCTCCCAGGGGCTGCTGGTGTGGGGGTGGAGGACAGTGGATTGAAATAGCCGTCCAGGCTGCAGGGAAAGCCCCTGTCAAATCTGGGACAGTGACCGGAGGCCTGCCTGATGGACACACAGCTGTAGTAGCGACGGTTGTTGCAGGAGTAACGTTCAGTGATGGGCCTTTTGGCAGCACTATGCAACATATTTTGTTTGGTTCTGTTTGTGGCCCAGAAGATGGGAAACAAGCTGGGTCCGTGTTCACGAGAGGTCCTGGGGGAGCGGAGGGCCAGAGGGAGGAGATTCTGCCAAAATGCCATGTCGGTTTGGCACAACTGCAGCAACGCCAGGCTAGTTCTGCACAAGGGGACTGACTTTGTCTCAAACAGGGGTCAATGAAAGGCAAAATGTTGACATCAGACATAGTTCACATAGTTGCATGAGGCCATGGTAGCACGTACTGTCCGACAGTACAAACAAACAACAGTAAACACAAAGCGACGCTCCAACGGTTTCTATTGAAATGATGGAATATTTTTAGCACTTTTCCAAAATCTCACACAAAGTAAATGAGCATTGCTTGTTTTTCTAATCTTGACTAAACAAGAGGGTCCAGCGTAATCCTCCACTTAATTCTGGATGTCAGATAAATTCTGGACATCGTGTGTGTACAGATTCGAAGATCATTTGCTGTCGCCGGACTGCTGCACAAAAAAACAACGCTTTGCAGACATTTATTAGACAGGAGTCGAGGGTACAAATATGTTTTCTGAATAAACTGTGGGAACTTATTGTTTGATTAGCTACTAAGCTAAGCTACTGAGCTAACCGCTAGTGAGCTAGTTTGCTCTGAGAGATTTATTTCCCCTCTTCAATCACTTTTTATTGAAGAAAATTTGGACCAAAAAACAGAATACCTGAATAACGCTAGCTTGGCTGGCTAGCATGGCTGGCTAGCATGTTAGCATGCTACAGCAGTATAATGTCACCACGTTTCTGCAGCCAAATACTATTTTGCAATGACGTGCAGATTATTCTTGCTGTACCTACAACGACGCACAGGATCAAAACTCATTGAAAAACACTGCATCTGCTGCATTTTCTTTTCTAATTACAATAAGAATCGCATTTGTTGCAACCGTGGACAGAATTTGTTGGAATCTGACAAAAAAGTGAATGTTTTCTGTTAATACAACACTGCAAAGCACCATGTAGCAAGTTCCTAGTAGCCTAGCCTTCGGTTGTTCTGTGCTAAACGCACAGTCAGATGTATAAACCAGGATAAAGTATGACACTGTAATAAACAAGGAGGGAACCCTCTGTGGGTAACTTGTCGCCATCGTGCACAGAGAAATCATTTAATAAAAATAAACAGGCTTGATTTAATGTCTAATTGCATTGACTGTTTTTGTGTAGCATGGGGGCTGCGCTGTATACACACTGAACATGCATACCAAATACACCTGTTCCCATGGCAACAGCATCCAGAATAGGTAATTATTTATAATGTGCGACCATGTTATCTGCTAATTCCCACAATCCCTCATGTGCAGACAACATACTGAGTGCAATAAACATGAACGCAATGGGCAAAATGATGGAAAGCATGCTCGCGTCCCTAAAATAAAGAGGATCTTATGAAAAATGAAATGTCTCCATCATCCTGAGAAAGTCACAAACATCCGCACGGTCGCTCCTCCGATGCGCTGCGAGTTTGAGCTAACAGGCCGGTGATGCCATGCGCAGCTGGTAGCACCATAAGCAAACATTGTGCCCTTCACTGAGCTATGAATCATAAGCAAAGGGGAAGTTTGCAGACAGGGGCCCTTGTGAATGTGAATGTGAATGCGATGGTGTGGATTTAGCTCCGGTCATGTCAGACTGTGTGGGAAAAACAAAGAGGGGCAGGCCGAGTCACATGGGTCGTCCTGCTCCCAAAGACGGGACTCTCACTCTCTCACTCATTCCTTGTCTCACTGGCAGGCCCACCGTTACATCTGTCCAACACACACACACACACACACACACACACACAGTGTGTTTTTTATTAACTCAAGTTCTGTACTTGGTTTCATGCCATTATATTTGACGATTAGGTAACTAGTTACATTTCTGCAAAAAAAAATACCCAACCAGTAGAAGTGAAAGGATTAGCGGATTGATCGATATGTCGAATGACTATTTTGATAATCGTCCTTTTTAATGCAAAATATTTCATGGTTCCAGTTTCCCCAAATATGAGGATTTGCTGTTTTTCCTTTTAATTATCTTAATAATTTATATGTATCATTATTTTGAGGTTTAGACAATAAAATGCTGCTTACACATTCATGCATGCATTTTAAGTGCAAAATCTTAATTTTCCTCATTAAGATTTTAAATGCAGGACTCCAAAGGAGTATTTCTACAGTGTGGTATTAGTACTTTTACTTAACAAAAGGATCTGAATACTTTCTCCACCACCGGCCTTTTTCACCTAATATCTAATTATTATGCATTTCCTTTATTACGTCCTCACCACTTTTCTACAAGGTCAAAGGTCCATTTAAGCATCCTTGATGAAGAATTAAACAGAAGACAAAGAAAGAGGTTTTTTTTTTGCAAATCACACTGATGTAAAACGACAAGAGTAATGTCCCCTGACGAACAGCAAAGCTTTATGGGATTATTGCATCCTCGGGTAAAAACAAAGCTATTTTAAATATCCTTCTGGTCACATTGCACCTGTTAACCAACCGCTGGCACTGTTTTCTGAGCCCGACAGGAAAAGGTCTGAAAATAGCTTTCCCATGAGTCTCTGGTCTAAAATAAAATAAAAGGGGCTGGCAGGAGCCACCCACCGCACTGTTGCGACCCTGTCATGGGAACCATGCTAAACTGTCTGTGGAGATTTGAGCAGAATAAATGAAACAGCCATCCCAGAGTATCTCTATTTATCTCTATATTGCTAATGCAAATGCTCATTTATCTTTAGCAACTAATAAACACACAAGAGAACAGAGGCTTCTTCGTTTGCATGTACGTGCTCGCGTGCGTGTGGCGATGCTGTGTTGACTCGTCTCAGACGTGACGAGAGAGAAGAGGAATAAGCAGTTCGCATTAACAGTGTAGGACTGGAAGGCCAATAAGACCTGTAAACAAAAAAGGGCATGCTAGCCATTATCGCCAAAGTAAACACATGCACACGCAGCACGCCTCAACAAAAACATTTACGTTCAACACCACACAAAAGACCATTTATTAAAAGAAAACAATAATGCTTCACAACTTACAAAGCTGAAGCATCTCTGAAAACCCAAACAGGCTCTATCCACCACAGAAAAGGGAGGATTCCACTGACATGAATCAGGTTTTTTGGGGGCGCTGGAGCAGAATCAGCTTAACTGAAGCACACCAACGAGCGCCGTTCACCTTTCTCTGCTTACTTCTCAGACTGCACTCTATTTTAGGGACCTCTGATGACTCCGTCTTGGCCACATCTCCCTTTTTCCACTGTAGAAAAAAAAGTTATTCATAATCCTCCCCAATAACTCAGCACTGTTTGTCCAACGTGATAAAGCAAAGGGAGCATTCACAATCTAAATTTGCATTCTTCAGAAGTAAATGGCTTTGTCAGATGGAGGAATACAGTTTGCTGCGCCTGCCTCCTCCTGCTGCTGGGAGGCTGTTTACATGGGGACAGCTCAAGAGATCCAGAGAGGAGGCAACGCTCCTGGCTTCTCCCCACAAGACAGACCTCCGTGGGTGGGCAGCGTTTCACCCCCGAGATCATCCCCGAGATGCACAAGAAGAATACAACTCTCAGGAATTGACAGATTTTGTGCCAAATGGTCCATTTTATGGCACGGTCCCTCCTCTCAGCTCCACTATCTGGACTTTAGAGCCTGTCGCTTTTAAGGGGAACGTTGAAAAATGACCACAGATTGGCCTCAAAATAGCAACAAAATAGAAACAGAAGGTCGCTGAAGGAGGGAATCCTCTTTAATCTCGTCTGTGCGGTTTCGGAGAACTTTAGGGTGCAGGTCAAGACCAAGAGACCAGATGTTAGAGGTGGGCCAACTGACCTGAGGGGTCACGGGATGGGACCTCAGATCCTGTACTGCTCCTGGTTATCTTAGGTTAAAGTAATCAAAAACATGAGCTGGAGTGATTCCCAGCGTGTATTCCTAGATAACACAAGTGAGAAAGCTTTGGCAAGCAGATAACAACCGTCACAGTTTGGCCTTTTAGTGTGAGGCACAACGTGTTTTTTGTTGGGCCGACAAACCGTTTATTTGAAGTCTAGAGTGTTACAATGTTCTGATTTTGGGCCAAGTGAAAGCAATTTTGACTAGAACTTGGGTGGCCATAGATAGCTGCACCTGAGAGGCCTTAAAATGCCGTTTGCAGTGAACGTGGTGCAGCCCGTCCAGAGTGAGAACGTAATCCCAGTCAACCACAGGGAGCAGCACCGTAATGCAAAGATAAACCGCAGTCAAACACAGCTAATGCCCCTGCAGCTTTCTCCTCCAGCCGCAAGGTATGGAGCCCCAAAACAAAAGTCAACACAGTACAAGGCTGTCTGACACAATATAAAGGAACAACAATACATTATAGCTCAATATCAATCCATTTTTATAAAGAGTTACTTTTCCTTTAACCTCCAGTCAGTCAAAGTCATCAAAACACGCTGAGCACCAGGCTTTCAGCTCCAATTACACCAGTGCAGCTAATATTGATGGTTCATAAACTACATTTTAATTATTTAACTAACTATTATTTATTTGTTAATGTATTCAGTTATATTTTTGACTTGGCTGATAATATTTTACTGCCTTTTGTTGGTTCTGGGGCTCCATAGTTCTAAAAACAACAGATGTCTCCCTCCGCCACCAAAACCTGGGATAAACAGCATTAACACGTGGAATTTGAGGATCACCTGCCAGTACAGCATCTTATCTCCTCGCTCTGACTAAGCTGAACTTAGGCATGACTTTTTCTTTCAGCAGGGAATTTACAGGCATCAAACCGAACACTTTGTTCTACACTCAGCCTCCCGTCTCTGTTTTCTCCCACAAGAAGAAGCGGAGCTCTATCCGACCATCTGAACTTCATTACTTTGCTCGCAGGTATGTCTTGTATCTTGTCTTTTTTTTCTTCTTGTCATAGTTCATGGGTCACAAAGTCAGGATTGAACCTGTCATTCACACAACATCTCTGAGATCTTCACTGGCACTGAGGGGTTGTTCTGTTCTACTTATTGTGCACCATGTAAATTCATCTGAGTGTTTCTGTCTCTCGTCATACATTCATACGGTTCTGTGTTCGTCCCAACTGAAAAACAGCTTGCATTTTATATCTCCACGAGGTATGAATTACTCTATTTAGAAGCTTGTATATATATATATATATATATATATATATATGTATGTATATGTATGTATATGTATGTATATGTATACATATATATCCTCCAATACAAAATGTTGCTGCTCAACAAAACACACAGACTAGTTCCTACCTCGTCATGCATCCCAGTGCACACACTGTGCCATAAAAAGGCTAAAAATAGGGTCAACTCTTCTTGTGAGTATTATTGAATGACATATGGTAAAAGAATGCTCCTACTGTATGGACGTAGATTAATCTGGAAACGACGCTTCCATATATGGAGCTATAAACACGTTTTAACCACAAAAGACATCGGTAGAGATTCCTAAATAATTTCTCTGATCTCTTTTATTCCTCTATTATTCCCGTCCGACCACGCTCACAAAAAACGCTGTGGAGATGGGCAAAGTGCTCCCCTCCATCAGAGGTCAAGCAATTCATCTCCGAGCGGAGGAATCAAAGAAAGCAGAGATATCATCAGGTGATAATCCCCTCGGAGATGCCGTGATCTCATGATCTGCGCTGACCCTTTTTCAAAATGTGTTATTCCAACGAAGCTGTATGGCTTTGTACAGCACCGTGACCTCTGTTTGACCTCTGCGTTCACCTTTGACCCAGAGGAAGTTGTAAAAGAAGAGTAATTTACTGTCAGTAAATTAAGTGTCCTGAGGTCATGAGACGACATTGGCATGAGAGCCTGACAACATCAACGTGCCCGCGAGATGAGGTAACGTCACATGGTCATATAGGGTCATACTGCTTATGTGCGAGGCATGTTTCCAGGAAAATGCTTTAAAAACATAAAATACATGTACAGAAACCAGAGGCATGTTTGAGTGACACTAGTTTGATGTTGCTGATCTCCTGACACACAAGGCCTTTTGGAAATGAGCCGTATACGCTGCCGAGGCTCGACAGTAACAAGGCACCACGAGCGCCGCTGTGACAGCCCGTAATAAATGTCACAACCATGAACTCTTTCTCATACAAACAAAAGGCACGCTATCGAGCAGGTAACACACACAGGAGGCCTGCAAAGCTGCTACTGAGAGTCAAACTAACACCGCTCCCGCAGATTGATTGGTATTATGGTATTTTGGGAGGGAACTTTTATGGGGTGGAAAAATGTACACAGGCACTTTTCATGAGGGCCAGTAATGTTTAAATCCCTGCCGACGAGCTGTAAAATCATCATTCTGAGATGTTATACGAGTGTCAGGGCTTTTTTTTCTAAATGACTCTTACTGTATTTAACATGGGACCAAATGGAAAAGCTAATAGCTATGGTAATTACAGTATAGTGGTCACCATAAAGAAAGATAATGTCTGGGTAATAAAGTTCTAGTTAGCATCTTAATGAGAGGTTTAGGTATAAAATAAAAGCATTATGGAAATGTGAGTTTAAGATTGCTTTGACGAGTCATATTTACACTCAATAATTGATCAATCATGGTTCTGTGCACTTTATGTAAAGCTCTTATTTGGAAGTCGCTTTGGATAAAAGCGTCTGCTAAATGCCTAAATGTAACGTAAATGTAATAAAGCCTGGACTTTACTGTCGCTCCATTTCTCCATGTTTAAGTCCATTATGAGCTGTTACGGGTGTTTTTAAAGATGGCGGTTGGCTCATGTCTCAGTTAACGTGCAGTTAACCATCAGTCAAGGTTCCTCTTGTGCCGGAAAAGTACATACTCTGAAGTAGGAGCTCAAAAAGTCCCTCAAAACCGGCGCTCAAAGAACTACGATCATTCCCAGTTCTTGCAGTGTGGACACAATAAAAAGAGGACGGGTCGTCCAACTGTTCTAAAAACAATGAAAAAGTTCCTCTGGTCCAAAGCCGCCTACTGAGAGCTGACCGGTAGTTCTATCAGTCTACCTGTCAGGAAAACTCAACATCACCAGTAGCCTCGCAGGTTCAAACCACATCTGGACAGCTCAGTTGTACACTGATATTTAAAGCTGGAAAACATCTGCTCGAAAATCAATTGAGCTCCATCTGATACATGAAGAACATGAAGGTGATGACACAATCCTCCAACAACGACGTGTTACGCACATAGAGTCAATAACGATTCTGCAATCCCTAATCTTGGCGGTAAACAAGAAATCTGACAATGTTTCCACAACAGTTTTAAAGCTTTACGTTGATGTCTGAACTTTCAATTACTTACTATACAGCCAACTTTGGCAGAATGTGAAGGTAGAGCTGCACAGGGGTACCTAATAAAGTGGCCACTGACTTTATTTGATAAAAAACAGAAAATATACTGTATTCTGAGTCAGTTGTTATGAACCATATTGTGATTGAGCGATAACTACCACTATCAGCATAGACAAACTTCATCTCCAGCCTCATCCTTCATCAACATCATTGCTCTCCGTCGATCTGAAAACAGCCTCCATCTGTTTCGTTTCTGCCGCTGATTGACAGCGCATCAAAGCGATGAGGCGCAACCCCTGAAAGCTCCAGCTATCCCTGTGGATCATGATGCTCGCTCACTCTCTCTCTCTGGCGGGGCAACAAACTGCCAAGCAAACACGCATGTAATCAAGCAGCCAATAAATACACCAGGAGAGCGCGACAAGAATGTTCACACAGCTAATGTGGATCCCACAGAGCGCCGACAGCTCCGCCAGTCCCAGTGGGATCCGGGAGAGGGTACAACAGGGAAATGGCCACGTTCCAGTTAATTGAAAGGACTTGATTTCTGCGCCTCGGAGCCAAAAGCCTAAGCTTATTACACAACCATGTGGATTCAACATTTGAAGCTGGTGCAGAGTTATATCAGTCAATTAGAGAGAAGAAACAAAGGAGGGTCCAGCTAGCTACAGTGCAGCTTGTTTGCAGAGGCGTGAACTTAATTGCTTGAGGGCTTTGCAAGCCATCTGATTTTACCATCTTGCACAAGCAAACACAAAAACCCAGAGAGACTACAGACACTCAGCATGCACATTCTTTTATGTATCTTGGAAGAATAAACAAGAGGTCAGCTGATATAAATCTTTTAATAAAGCCAAGAGGCTGAGATGAATTAAGATCTAGGTTTTTCACCAGCTTTATTCTGGTTTCACATCAAATCACTCTGATTGAATGGCACAATAATAACCCGTATTGCATGATGGATAGTACTTCATTAAGTTTCTGAATCACTGAAGAAACACGGCAAGCCTGCGTGGTTTAATAGAGCCCGTAAACATAATTCTTTCCCATGTGATAAGAGGACTACACAACCTTTCCAAGGAAATGACGCTAACATGAAGCCATGCCATTTCTCTCAGCTACTCTAATGACAGCGTTCAATATTTAGTTAGGAGTAACAGCCAACAACAACAGCAATTTTTATTATCTCTTTAGACTCTAGTATTAAGAGCATCCTTCTACAACCTTAAGGGGCAGAAGGAAATTATTTTTCAGCTTTATCATCGATACTTCCAGGAAAGAAACCGTGACACCGAATTGATTTCAAAAAGGAGTGATCTGTGGTTTTTCATAATCACGTACATAATCTTCCCCCCTGAGTGATGGGACTCAGTGTAACATCTGTTTCAGGATACAAACAACAAGGCCGTGAACGAGTGGAGGAATTCACAGCCTCGTCCATGTCCATTCATCCACACCAGTGCCCATTCTTGACAGTTTTACTTTGGTCTTTTTCAGCCCTGTTATTTTGATCTATGTATGCAGACTGCTCCGGGCAAGGTTACACGGAGAGGATTCAACCCGGGAGAACCCAAGACTTCATCCTACTTGGATTGTTATTACAGGCACAGTGTGTACCCAAACACCACAAGTCTCCCATTACAACAGAACAATCCTATTCTGGTATTTCTGCCCAGGGGATTCTGGTAGGGACCTGTCTCTCATCTGCATATGCAGATGTGTGTGTTAGAAATGCAGTCATTTAATAATTCCTGTTCCTTTCTGTGTGGTGACTGTCCGTAGTCCTAGTGAACGTTACATCTCTACACTATTCTGCAAACACACAAATGATAATTCATGGTTACTATTTCGTACGTGTGAAAAGACAGCAGTAGTTGTGTGAGGAATAAAATAATGTGTTTCTGACTAAGCCTACTTTTGGGAACACATTCCAGTTAACTGGGGACAGCTTATCCAATTGGGGACAAAACCCAATTGGGGAAAAAGAAGATTATTTTGCGTCAGGGGTTAAGGTTAGGGGTTAGGCAAGTAGTGGTTATGGTTAGAGTTAGAGTAAGTCTCCAGGAAATTAATGTAAGTCTACACAATGTTCCCAAAACGTGACCTAAGGAAATGTGTGTGTATGTGGGTGTGCTTGTACAGCTATCTTTGTGAGAACAGGACATTTTTGCTAGTCCTCACTAACTTTAAAATGCACTTAAGAGTCTTCATCAGCGGGTGGAGTCTGAAAGGAGGAGCCAAATGCAGATACGGAGGCAGAGCGGGTGGAGTCAAAGAAGAAAGTTACTTAACAAGCTTACATTTTGGCAACTAGGAGGCAGATCAGCCAAAGAAAACCTGCCACCCTGTGTTTACAAAAGGTGCAGGCAGACAGGTAACAGTTAGGAAGGAAGAGGCAGGAATGGTAGAGTGGAGGAGGAGGAGCAGAGTCAGGTGACTGTCTGGGGGGATCAGGTGGACAGGTGGGGGACTACGGTGTCTGGAAATGCTCATGAAAACATACATGGCTGAATTATACTGCTGTGCTAGTGCTTGGACTTTTATACAGAGCATTAACTCCACGTCATGTATTTCCAACTAAAAGACAAAAGTTAAAATGAAGTTAAAAACAAGGCTGCTGGTTCTTTGGACATAATATTAGTGATCCAAAGGGAAATGGTCGCAGTAGTTAACATACAGAAGATACAGAACCAAACCATTCTTCACTGTCATTCTCTCCAATGACACTTTGAGGAAACATAGAACTTCCTCATCACGGTTCACAGCCGGTGTCACAAGAGTGCTGCTCAATTACCAGTCTTAGCGGCAGGGGAAGCGACCGACCATGAAGGCGACCACAAAGGATCCAGGTAGCATTCAACAGGAAACATCACCTCAGCCAATTACCCATGAGCTCATATGTTGCCAAAACAGCCATTAATCCGAGTGGTGAGCACACGGAGGGCCGGTGCAGCGTCGCAACCCTCCAGCCAAGGGCGAGAGGACTCCCAGCGAGAGAGACAAAGGAGCAGGTATGTGATATGGCAAACTGATAAATTGATCATTTATCATGGGTTGCTGGGGCGCTAACCTTAAAGACAAACTATATAAAATGTGCAATATGTATCAATAAGGTCTGTTAAGGTATGGACGAGCAACAAACTATTCATACTTTTTCAGATTTCCAACCTTGCCGTGACTGGAATTCACTTTATATATTACTTTAAACAGACTTTCCAGAAACCTGCACCGCTGTCTTTCCCTGAACTGTTGTCATATTAAGACCCAAATAATACAAGCCAGTTACAAGAAGAGAGCATGACATGTTGCAAACCTTTGAAAGGTATGTGTAAGGTGATAAATGACGAGGGCTTATGCATATAAAAATGTAAAAAAACAGTATACACAAGTGAAACCAGACTTCTGGGAGACTCATACCACGCTTTGCTGTAAAGAGCACTGGAATAATGGGAGAAACACCACTTGTGTCACAAATCTCCTGGGAGCCACGTGTCCTGTCATCATCGAGGTCAACTGGAGAACTGGCTGAGCGCAAATCATGTCTAAATATATAACAAGCAGACGAAGTTGTCTTTGTGGCATGGAAGGCCAGGGCGGTGTCTTATGTTTACACCACAACTCTCGCGTAAATCATGAATTTGAAGGAGAAAGGAGAAAAAATGTTTCATACATTAAGCATCAGATATAATTTACTTTTCACTGTTTACCGCAGTTATGTTTACTGGTTCAGTAGCTCACTGGCTTTAGAAGAAAAGGGGCTATGTACTCTCCAGTCATTGCAAAATGACCATTATGCAGGCAGTATTAGCATCAAATATATTGGAGTTAAATATAGAAAATCACAGTTATATATACCCAAAAAAATCTAAAACTGTTCAAATAGAAAAGAAAAAAGACTGAACATTGTTGTGGCCTTCAAGGTGGAAAGCTAGCAAACAAACTACTTTTTGCTAGTTTTCCTTATTGTCTCATGCAATTACTAAAAATGGATCTGATTCATTTGGTGGAATTATTTGTTTCCAATCAATAACTGCATCAACACAGCTTCTTAAAATGAAAACGTATTAGTGTTTACTACTCGCAGCCATTGTGAACCAAGACCAGAGGGTGCATTCATTCCATCACGTCTATTACTGCCGGGCTCAGCAATTAGTTAATTATCTGGATCTCCCGGTGACAACCAGCCAAAACCACAGCGGTTCAGATGCTCTAAACTGTGGCTACAAGCAGAAGAATCCTCTTAACATGTCCAAATCATACCTTTCATTAAACAAAGTTCAATAGCTTGTTTACATCAGGCTGGGGTGTCCAGCAAACAAACAGCACCAACACACTCTTGCTGTGCCAAAGAAGCAGATACATGTTTGTTGACTCTGAACAGGTCACTGGTGCGGAATGCAAGCTGTTTAGCGTGGGATGCCGGGATATTTTGTTTGCATATATGTGTGTGTGTGTGGCCACGAATACGCACACATACAGTATGTGAATGGCTGTATATGTGTGTGTATACATTGTTACTCAGGCCAAGCAGCACTTACATGTGTAACCACTTGAGGGCCACTGTATGTAAACTCTGTATGAAAACCAATTTAGCATAGTAAATATGAAATGGTGAAATGTTTATGCAAATGTAATTAGCAAACTAATGGGCTTTCACATCAACAAATATTGATTGAGAACATCTGTTTGATGTGTGAGATCATTACATTCTTCAGCAAAGGTTGCATTACAACACCCAAAGTCTAATCAGGCACGGTGAGCCACGTTCTGCCAAGTCAGAGACAAATAACAAAAGTTTTAGAAAGTATTAGCCTATCACTGTCTTTTCATAGACATCTGATCAGTGAGATCAGTGTCTAAACTCAGGCGGACTCACGATCAAAGACTCAAAAAACTGCATCCTATTGTCAACATTGTACACGTATTTGCAGCATATGTGATAGTCATCAATGTAGTCCATGTAACTGTGGCCAGATGCTCGGGCACATTCCTATGACAGCAAATTTTAAACACTTACAATCACGAGTACAAGTGCATTACAGTGGAAAGCCAATATCGTCCTATTGATCTACTCTTATGTAAAGCAGAAAAAAGCAGAGTCATAGCCACTTTATCATTATGCCAAATATGCTTTTAGTCACTGTTAAAGCAGCCTCACTGTGTGTTTAATTCTAAGTCACTGCAAGGGATAACAGACACATTTTAAAAAGGAAAATACTGTAGATTAAAAAGATAAATCCGTTTGGAGAGATTTAAGGCAGTATAAACACTTCACAACTTAATAACATCTGGGTGCATGCTTTTTTCTTTTCAGGAAATTCTGTGAGGTCATCTGTGTCTCCTGGTTAATTTTGCGACACCTGTGGTTACAAGTGTGTTGTCCCAGAGTTCAGCTTGAAATGACACGTGTGGACCACTGGGGGCAGCAAACACGTTTCTACTCAGCCTGGATGATCTGGAGGCGGGACGGTTCACTCACACTGCAATAAGACTTGTTCAACAGCTCACTGTGGCTGTTCCTTCCTGTACCAACGATACAAATATCATGTGACAGAACATTTCTTGTTATGTGGACCCATTTTTTTGCAACGCTAACAAACTATTACTAACCTTGATGACAAATACATTGCATTTCTTGTGGTTGCTTGGCAATAAAAAACACCCCACGCTAACCAGCTACCAATTTCCAGAGTAGAAGCTAGCATAGCTTGCTAACATTAGCACTGATTCGCTCTAGGCGTTACCTTTTGTTCATGGTATTTAAACATCTATTGAGTGCTATTGACAAGCTTGTGTAACTAGCATTAGCGGTTTCTCATTAATGGGTCAAGATGTGGCAACAGTAAATGACAAACCTAAGAGTAAGATGAAGAAACGCGCCCATTTCAAGGCTATATCCTCAACTCGCAAGGAAATATCCAAAATAGTTGCGATCATTTTCTGAAATATACTAAGCACATGAACTGTTGACTGCTCCATCATCAAAAAGCATCTTCATGTCCCAGCTAACCAGCAGCACGGGCTTCCTTTCAGTGTATTAGGTTAATATTTTATGGCTTGTGATGAACGGTGGCTGGATCTCAATAACAAAAATACAGTTTGATTTATTCACAAATATATGAAGTTCTTTAGACAAACAGCGTCTGCTATTATTTAAGCTGATTGATTAGGGAGTGGATGTAGTTGACTGTATTGATCTTTTCATATGAACTCTGCAGGCTCACCCAATCTGTTTCCTAAACTAAACAGGATCCTGTCATCTACTGCGCACATTTAAAGCAACATTATTCCGCATGTGAGCCTTTGAAGTCTGAGCGATCCAGCGCTGAATGCTTAGCGCAGGTATGAATTTGAAGGTCAGGGAATTCTGAGCACTCAATAAAAGCATCCCGGTCTGAACATGGATTACGTCTCATGAACTCAATCCCTTTAAGCCATGTCACAAACCCACCAAAGTATTAGACAGATTCCGCTGCAAGAATTTATAATGACATCTTAAAACCATTTTGCGCATAGCAGCAGAATAAACTCATTAAAGTTTGCAAAGGTGTCGTTTAACCTGCCAGATTTGTCTGTAACTTTATCTCTGGGGCTTTTTGATGCTTCATTCCAATATTTCTTTTTTCGGTACATCAACATCTGACCTCTTCAATTGAAGGTCGGTGCCCATATTAGGCACCAGAAGGCTACTGCTCCTTCTTGGGTATAATTAAAACTTTAATTACATGCTTTGACATAGCAACGATTAGAAACAGAAACATGTATAGTGTGTAAGATGAGCTGAAACATTTGTTCATTACTGAAGACGTAACTGTGTGGTTGCAGAAGCTTAGCTCAGGTCAGACGCTGCTCTGTGTGGATTATCTCATGTTTGATATCATTACTCTCCCTCACTTTCCTGATGCTGGATCCCTAAATGTCCGTCTAGGCTGCAGCCTTCTTGTTGATCATGGGGATCCTTCATTTTCCCCCCTGATGTTTTTACTTGGCTGGGCAGGTGGCATTTTCCTGTTTATGTGCTCCACGTGTTGGTTCATACAAGACATGTAAAGCCTTACTGCTGACTCAGTATCTCTTTTAACCGCCTCGTGGCTTTCATACAGCACAATAATGCTACTGTGCGACTCCAACCTGCCAAGACAACTCCCTGCTTTACATGGGATGCAATTCATTTCACTTTGAATTTACAATATGCACGGCAGGTAGAGGAGAGATGTAGCTATTAGCACATGCATGTACTCTCACAGCCTGAAATTTACATTAGAGATATGAACGGACTTGACAGCCGCTCTCACAATACCATGTAAAGTAACAAAAGCCCCACTGCAGGATCAAAACAGATGTTTTACATCTGGACTGACTTCTGCATAATCTAAACACATTACTTATTATTGCAATTACTCGTGTCTTACAATGTAATTAGACATCATAGGAAACCCATAGGCTGCATTTCAGCAACCCAAATTATGTAGGATGTGTGTGCCAATTCAGTTTACTGGAACTCTAATTGGACACATGTGGTTAGATGTGTCCAAGAACTAATTCATGAGCAGACCAGTAACATACAGCCAGTCTGGGTGGCGTTCAGCTGCACGTCAACCAGAGGTGAAAAAAAGGGCGTGAAACACACCAAAGCTCAACTTAACCGCAGTTTAACTAACTACATGAAGATGATGCGCCCGTATGCAATACATCTGTATTGTAAGCTTTCCTCTGGTGGTGTCTGACCTCGCTGATAAATTCTGGTATTCTGAATATTGTCACAAAGAAACGTGTGTGAGGATAATCCACAGACCTCACTATGAACAATTTTTCTAGCGAAGAAAGAGTCCCTAGGAAAACTGTTTGTGGTGAGATCTGTGGATTATCCAGATGGGACTGGAAACAAGCTACAAGGCTTCAGCGATGGCAATCCTGACTGAAAGAGGCTCACAGAGGATGGATCCTGATGACTTCATCTCAACACCAGCAGCTTCACATTTTTGATTCAGAGTAACTGTCTTGATAATCCTCAGCTGTAACTGTCTTTAGTGCAGTCTTTAATAAGAAAATGTTAGCATGATAACATGCTTAACTAAGATGGTGAACATGGTAAAAATACCTGCCTAACCAGTGACTACGCTTACGTTTTTGCCCTTTACACTATCCACTAACATTCCCTTTTACATGCAGCCCTGCACTCTCCACAGTCGATGTCGAACATGTTATTTATCACGTCAAAATATGGAAAAGTGTAACAGAATCAAAACAGAATTAATGTTTTCCCCCAGTGGTGCAAACTCATCCTCCCTCTTCCATGTCAAACATGTTTTTCTGTTTCTTTGTTATTTTGGTGAAACTACAAGTTGAATAACTAATATATAGCTCAATATATAGTCCTGATCAGCAAACCAGTTGAAAACTGTACAGTGTATTAACTTTCACCATCCTCAGTCTAGACAAACTACAGCCATTACACATCTATTAATAACATGTTGTTTGCATATTGAAACAGAATAAAGGTTGTGTTCATTTATACCTCAATATACAGCTGACAGCGAGCCACACACTGGCAGACTAGTGCACAGGGAGGAAACATCAACACGTGTGCGTGTTAAGTGAATGTATGAGTGTGTCTTGAGGGAAACCAAAGAGAGAGTGTTATCACAGGAAGATAACAGGACACACTGAGGGGCTTGTTGGCACACAGCAGCTGAGGCCTTACACCAGCAGGTCAAAATACAACCCTTAATGGGAAAATCAACTGTGAAACAAACAAGATGCCAGCTGCTAATGAGCAGGTTAATGTGACCAGCATGCCAAACTGTGGACTAAAGTAGTAAAGCCCTTTAATTGCCAGGTCATCGAAAAGATACTGATTATCACAACCAGTTCAGAGAGGAGAGCTCTTTGAAATACGAGCACAGCACTCAACCTAAGCCCTAACAACGGCCTATTTAAGTGATTTGTCTCCTGCCATTTGTATGATCTGCCTCCTATTGAAACTGGACACTGTGACTGCTGCACGCCTTCCTCCACAGCAGGTCACAACATGAGAGCACACAAACACGGCCAGTGGCCTTTTCTCAACGTATGTCACGAATATAAAAACCTCGAATGAATTAGCTCACAGATATTGGCCCTAAATCTACAAGTGTCTCCCAAGCATAACGGTGTTGTTACTTCAACTTGGAGGGATTTACAGGCAGTAAATCAAAAAGACAAACTCCCAACAGAATCCGCTCAGCCATTGGGAGTCCTACTGAAATCACATCCGAGCAAACACACAAATCCAAAGATGACACACGACTACTTTTAATGATGAATAAAAGACTTATAATGTTAAAGTACCCGGCCCTGGTGCTGTTAAATTATATATATAACATTACACACACACAAACATACATTAATCCATATATGCATTTTGTGACTAACCATGTTGACTCATGGGCTGTACTTGTAAACATGGACGACGTGTACAATGTGAAGCAATCTCTATTGAATGTGATCTCCATCGCCCCCTGGTGGCTGGCTGCAGCACAGCTCATAAACCCCGCCCCTCCACGTTAGAAGACACATTTTAATGCGCACATGCTGCATGGATTGACATGACAGAAGGAGGGGTTACAACCAAGTGTCCATTTCGCTTGCATGGACCAGACCTATTGATGTGTTGAACACCCGGACACATCATTTCGCTCACATCCAAGCCTCCCTTCAACTGTAGACGGATGTCTCTGCCAGTAATGTCAGCTAACGTTACTGGAAAGGAAATAGGACACAGATTTATAGACTAAATTGAAGCAAAACCCCATGAAGAGACACAGCAACACCACAGCAGACAAACCATGAAAGCATGCTATCGTTCATGTTCGATCATCAGGAGTTGATGCAGGATTCACAGAAGCCCTGAATCCTCCTCTCTGTACTCTAAAAGCGTATTATTGCATTCAAGGAACACTAAAGCTAAAAAGTAAAGTATTAGTCGTACTAAAGTAGTAGCTGAGATCCTGGAATGTGACGGCATTGCTAAACGGCGGTCAGACCATCAGACAGGTTGTCAACAACCCACTATGTGCCCACCAGTAATTACCCTCACACCTGTAACCATGGTAACCGTTACCATGAAAGATGGCAGTAACCTCGGAAAGCTTGGAATTAAAAGACTGAGACTCAAATTACAATGAACTACTACAACTAAAATGTCTTCAGCTTTTGTCGACTAAAACCAGACTTCAACAATAATCAAATGAATAAAATATGACTTAAACCGACACGTTTTCATTAAAAGGCTAAAACTCAATCAAAATCTGGTGCCAAAGTGAACACTGCTCCGACACCGCAGCCCTGCTGTCCAAAACTGTCCTGTGAAGCAGGAGAAAAACACTTTGCACCGTTGTTAATGCCTATAAATAGACCATCTAGCTCTGTAGTGCTTTATCTGTGAAGTAACACACTGCTTACGTTTCCTCAGTGTACAGTGCTTCAGTTATCAGTAACACCAAAGCTTCGGCCGGTTTCCTTTTCCTCATGCCGCCTGTGCGGTCATCCAAAAGGACGAGCGAAGTGAGAAGTCTTTTATTGAGGAACAGTCACACGGGTAATGTTTGTTTTTCAGTCGGGATACTGCAGGCTGTGGAACCAGGACACTTCCTCGCTGAGATCTTTTAAAACTCCAAAACGTAAACTGTATCATTACACTAAATTGGGTTTTGCCTCATGTCCATAATAGTAAGCAAACAAGTTCCAAATCCACAAAAATATATGAAAACGCTGCGGCCTTAGCTCGCACTGCCATGCCACAATCATGTTATTAATGGAAGAAACCAGATTGTTTGGATATCATATCCCCATGATAATTAAATCCAAATGTTTTGAAACGAAAGCTTATCCAGTACATGACTGTTGGCTGTATCACAGATGAATTGATTCAGTGTACGTAAATAAACACACGGATAAGAGGGTTTGTACACGACTGTAAGCAAACACTAACCTTGTTTTTCTGTAAATCCATAGAGGCGAGTTTTCGTGCAGTTATGACATCAGAAAACCCTCATGGAGCGTGAGTTAGCAACGGCACAAGTAAAGACAGACAATTGACTTCAGTTCTACACATGCAGGCCTGTAATATAGCCGTTTCTACCAAACACAACACGCGGCACAAGCCTTTTCCAAGTCAGGCTTGACAATCTGCATTCATGCGCTCAAACATCCAAGCAGAGCTCTGAACCGCAACACAAGTCCCATAGATCCACTCACCAGCACCAACATATGCTGCTCGGCCAGCTGCTTTCCATAAAAACTAATTGCATTCACTTGTTTTAATTCACCCCACTACTGTAGGCTCTGTCCATAACTCACCTCAGATTTGTGATCGTTCATACATTTTACTTCCAATTTCCTGTGCAGTAATTACCCAGAGGAGAGAGGCGAGTGTCCTCGCACCCTCTGCTGCCGCCGCCGCCTGATCTCGTAGCCAACAAACGGAAAGTGGGCATGCAAAGCACACGGCCTGCCACCACACTGGTTTGCATAACGCTGATCTGACAGTGACTTCCTTCCTGCTGCTGGTGTCACTATCAATGGAAATTGCTGTCTTGTGGAATATTGATAATGACACACCCACAAAGAAAAGTAGAGACAGAATCACGTGGCAGCCAGCACCATATTTTATGATTGAAAAAGCATACATTGGAACCTGGTCCTTCATATCTCCGTACAGTATTGACTTAATAATTCTAATGTGGGGCTTCTTGGTGGTCTGGGGGCTGAGGCGCAGACCATGAACTGTATTCACATCAATCTCTCTACTGTCAGCTGGCTAATGAAGGCATAAAATAAACAAATATAATGAATTATAACGGCTAATTTCGGTGTCACTTAAAAGGATATAGGCTCACATTTCAAGTCTTCAAGTCTGTCTTAATGCAAAACTTAAATGCCCATACGTACATTGAAAGAGTTGCTGTAGCAAATCAAGTGGGTGTCTTTTCACCATCTAGTTCTCAAACCACCTTCAGAGTTCAGTCGGTCCCCGATGCCTCTACACATAACTCTTTAAATATCAGAGATAATCCACTTAAGCCGCAGGTGATGGCTTTAGTGTAAATGAGGTACTTGAAGTTACCCGAGCTGTGGCGATTGCCTGGACGCTGCCGTGTTCACTACTCTGCTGGATTTAGCCTCTCCATCTGATCATCAGTACAATCTAGCCTCCGTGTTAAAAGTGACTTTCACTATTTTTCAATTTCTAGGTACCTCGAGTTAGGGAAGAAACCTTGACATGGTGTTTACTTGCCACTATAATCTGGTTCCGACATATCTGGTCTCTCAAAACCAGGATAAGATTCCTTTTCTAGGGTTTCTGAAACCAGGAGACCGTTGGATTGTTTACTCCACAGCCCGATCACAACCTGCATGCTAGTGTGCTTGTTAAGACCCTCATTGGATTTTCTTTCCCCTGAATCGAGCACTTCTCAAAGTAGATAAACATGTTCAGCAAGAATAATGTGTGCTTACAAGACTGTTGGCCTCAAGTATTCTCCTTCTGAACAGCGCATCATGTGTTTATACTCATCTTTTACCTAAAGTGTTCCTCACAGTTTTGTATTAGAGGAACATGGTGACGTCAACAACACTTGTGGACAAACACAGCTTCAGGAGGGAAGTAGAGGGTGGTACATGGCCTGTAGAAAATATGACCACATGCTAAGGTTTAAGTAGTAGTCTGAATTCACCAAATGTGTAAAATAACGTAACTCTAATATAATACAAGATAGAAGATACAGGTGAAACATGTCAGTATTTAGTGGTAACTGGAGAAGCCCCTATTAATGCTAACAAACCTGATGTGGGTGGCTCATGCAATGAGCTACTATAAACAGTCATTTCTCTTGCTGTTGTTGACCCATGTGACCAGTTGTTTCACTGGAATGAGGAGCAACAGATGCTGTCAGAGACATCGTAATTATTAACAAGTTACAGTGGGTTGTAGTTGGCAGAGAGCGCGCTATGTCAGCCGTCTTGACTTTAAAGGATGCACTTCAATGGGATTGGTTCCAGAATCTCACATAGGTGATCAGCTGGGTGGAGGACTGGTGACTGTGAAGGCCCCGCGGAGGCTTCTGTATTCAGTCAGAAGTGGACAAACACTCAGGTGGTGTCCTCAGTGTAAAAACACTCCATGACAAGTATAGGATAATTAACTAAATATACTGATGTATCAAAAGTTGTGGCCCCTATGACTTTTATATTATTATTATATATTATCTTGTTAGATTATCGCTGCGGATGCATTGCTGTATTAGCAGCATGTTGAGGTTGTAGGAGGTTAAGGATGAGCACAGTTTAACTACTTCATATATTAATGGATAACTGAATCTATAACAATGCATCATGTTTCATAAAAGGACTATCTTTGTGTACAATTTGTATCTGTACAGTAACTAATAACTGTAGCTGTCCAACACACTGGAGGGGAAAAGTCCATTATGTCCTTCTGAAACATACTGTAGTAGCAGTATAAAGTCGCACAAAATGGAAATACACAAATGAAGTACAGGTACCTCATAAAGTAAGAACAGTACTTGAGTCCATGGCCATTATGATGTTTTTCCACTATTTGTTTTTTAAGATTTTTCGTGTAATCTTTTAATATAATCTATTTGTGTGTGAGTTTTCTAACAAATCAACATAGACTTTTAGGAAGATGGCCTGAAGGCAGCACTGTACTTGGATAGGTAAACTGACTGTCAAGGGTTTGTTGAAGCAGCACATCGGCTAAAGTTACACAACTTTCTTTATCTGTGAAGTTGTGTAAAATCTACCTGTGACACTCTCTAGCTTTACTGCTGCAGAGCCTGAAGAAGCACTTTTCGTCTCCATCAGGGATGTTTCTCTGAGTCGGTGCCTGCTTAACTGAAATATCCGAGACGAGCCGAGAACCAAAGTCCTAATACTAGTACTGCTGTATGTCCTGCAATTTCCCCATTGAGGGACTATTAAAGGTTCATCTTATCATATCTTATCTTAACAACTGCTCCTTGCTGCGTCGTGATAAACCCTACAGTGCATTTAAGGAGTGAAAATCCCACCAAAAACTTTTGAATCACAGCCATTAAGGGATGATATGATGTGTAGAAACAGGAGGCGTGCAACTAAAATCAAGATCAAGTTTTGAACAACGGCTTTGAAGACCCGCTCCTCGCCCACGCAAATCGCGGCTATTACCAAATGGTGGGCGTCAACGTAGTTTGGCCTTTATCTCGTGAATAACATTACTATAAAAAGTCATTTCTTTTGCTGTTGTTGACTCATGCAGCCAGTGGTTTCATTGGAAAATGCATAAGGATACTGGAATGAGACATAATAGATGCCCCCTTCAAGTGTTCTGAAGTTGCATTTACGTCAATGTCTTAACAAAACAGCATGAATTTTCTTCAGCGTTGCTGCATTTTGTGTCATTTGAAATTTTATATATTTTCACTGTTTCATATTTGTGCAGTCTGTGAACATGGACACATATGATGTCTTGCATCCCAAGGGCGGCCCCTCTATCACAACCTGGAGGTTCCTCTAGAGGTCCAAATTCTGCTTGATGTTGGGGAAATGGTCGGCAGGTGACGATGCAAGTCTAGATTCAGGCTGCTATAAATGCACCATGTGCAAGGAGCCCAGCAGGGCCCCTGAGTGTACCACCACCATGACATGCATCACTTTGAGCTTAGCGCTCCTGCTGCATCCAGCATCCATTCGTATAGGTTTTGACAGTCTGGCAGATGGCAAGCTTGAATTCAGCTGCACCCACTGATATTGGACTGGTGGGCTTTGAATGGGGTGCCCTTTCTCTAGTTTAAGTGGACTATCAATGGGCCATAGCTAGTTTCACATTTGGCTAAATGTTGAGGGGCGTGGATGAGAGTAGATGTTGCCAACATCTAAAGTGGACCGACCACCCTTTACATCCACAGAGCCATGCCGCTAGTGCCGCTAAAACGTTTTACTAAACGATGACAAGCACTTCTGCCTCAAGATATATTTCAGATCTCTTAGACTCCTTTGCTCCAGACAGAAGAATGAAGGCCTGTAGACTACAGAAGTTGCTGCCAGAGGAACTTCAAGTGGGGAATTCATGATCATCTTTTATAGCCACTTCTTCAAACACATTTTTATAGTCTTGCCTTTGACTGTAATGTCGTTTACCCTTTTTTTTTACATATATATTTTGAACAGTTTGATCTCCTTTTAATCCGTCTTTCATTATTTGTAGTTTTATGATTTCCTCTGAAAACATTTTGCAATCTAAGATTTTAGAAATGTGCTATGTATATAAAATTCCCTATTAAATTAACACGGTCTTGATTCCTTGGTCGTCCTGTTGTTTATTAGCGATGCTTTGCCTTGTGGTGCTCGCCAACCAAGGTTAGGAGATTACCCACCTTCTCATTTCAAACTACATCACCGGTTGGACAGAAAACACTGAAGTGAGTAAGACATTGGAAGCATGTGTTTTCTGCATGTTTCATTATGTCTGAGTCTGGCATACCAACAGCCACATTATCCTGTTACATGTTTGCACTGTTTTTCATTCACATGCTGCACACAAATGTTAATGGTGTCCTGTCAAAAGCAAGGGGAAAGTCATGGAGCTCGTCCATGATGGGCAGACATGAAACAAACCAATCTGAAGTAAACATATTAAGCAACCTGATCAGACTGCTCGGCCGTACCTGTAGGACGGTAATATCAAACCCTCTGGTTAAACAAGAAGCAGATTTTTGTGGATAGTAAGAGTTCCCCCCTTTGATTGAATCAGGTCAATGAGCCGAATATCACATTTTTGATCAGAACATGGGGGTGTTGTGGGGTAACGTCACCACATACTTCGTGGTGAGTCATAGGCTGGAGGTTAGAGGGGCTGAAAAAAGGGGGGGGGTTTGGAGTGACCTTATGATGCTGTAATTCAACGTAGAGCATGTCACTTTTTCTAAAAATAACAGCCAGTTCAGACCGAAATAGCAGCTCTATTTGTGTCTGGTGTTTCTGTTGGACGCCTCTGGTGCGCTCTCTCCGGGGGTGTGCATGCTAGCGAGGGAGAGTGGGATGAAGGGAGAAAAAGTGTTGTTTTGTTTTTCATTCTTTCCTCCTTAAAAGAGGAGAGGGAAATCTGGAACGAAAAAAAAAAAGGAGAGCGCAGCCGGAACCTTTTCAATCATCCCTGCAGACCACTCGCAGTTGTCTAAACCATTAAACAGTCTGAAATGAGTCTCTTCTTCGTGTGGCAAAGACCAAGTACATGCTTTTGTGGGCAAGCTAGTCATTTGATTTAAGACTGGGGACCCAGCTAGCTTGGCTCTACAGTATGTCATCCCAGTCAACAATGGGCTCTAATGACTGGAAGCAAATTGATACCATTTGTCTGGGAAAGCTCCCCTTGGCCTGGAACAGCAGGGTTTAAGCTTACAGCTAAGCCCTCGATGTGTTTTGTGATTACGATGAAGGTCAAGAATTATATCGTTTTTCACTGCGATTCTTTTTGTGCAGTCCAGTTGGAGACGGAGAGTTATGAATCACCGCAACGTGAATATATTACTCATTCTCCTTCAACTGACGAGTGTAGCCTCTTCATCCCCCCCCAACCACCATTACCCCATTCACCCCCCCCCTTGATAGACAAACACACACACACACACACACACACTCTCTGGTCCACATTCAGCAGATGTACTGTACTTAAAGGGACCACTGTTTAGGTTGACTTAAAAGCCTTGCAGCTATAACAACTTCCTAGAACCTTTTTCTGTCCCAAACACAGACGGAGGAATGTGTGTGTTTTACGAAAACAGACCAAGTCCAACATGCAGGATATTGGCCCACAACGTAGGCTGACAGTGACGAGTGTGTGTGGGGAGAACAACAGAACTGCATGTGCCGTGGCAAAGGAGAGTGTGGCATTCTTAGCACTGGCAGTTCATATCCCATTGATTACAATTGCATTTATACATTTATAAAATTCACTAGTGGGGTATTTACTGTCAAACAAAAACATGAAAATCTCTTAACCTTGTGTAGACCACAGATCTTATTTCAGACATCTAAATAGAAACCTATTAAAGAAACCCACTGACTTCCAGACGAAGGAGCCAGAAGTACTAATTTCCGGGTTTTAGGACTCTGTTCTGGGTGCCCTCTCAGACCTCTTTGTGTCTGTAAGCATCTATGTAAATTTACATTTATTCATTTGGCAAACTCTGTTGTGCAAAGGGACCTACAAAAAAGGTTTTGAGGTATTTCTTCAACGCCTTTCACAGTACACTATTATTTGATCTAAAATATTGAATAGTGCAGTTTTGAACAAGTGTTTTAGTAGCCTAATTGTAACAACAAATCCTGTTTCCTGTGATTTGTAAGCCAAACCATCTACCACAATGTGCAATGTATGACTAATGTCAGACATCTTGGATTGGACAAAGCATCCAGGCAGCAATTTCTAGAAGCGCTTCCTCTAGACGAAATTACTGCTATATAAATGTTATGGATGGTATAGGATGTGAATTGCGGGTATTATGGTTAACGTCAAACCAGTTCAGTAGTCAATAGTGAAGAGTTTATTTTCAGCCGAGGCTTGATTTGTTTTATTTTATGAGTCAAATAACCATCAAGTGTCTGGCTGGAGGATCTGCACAGGGCTGCTCTGTTATGTGCTGTATATGTATCTTATGCAAGCTCATCCTTCACGCTCGCAGTACATCTGATTGATACATCAGTTTCACACCAGCCCTTTCTCAAATGTTCATTCTCTCCTATCAGTATATTTCCACAGACATCTCCCCAATAATAGCGTCAGGTGAGAAAACAAAGCTTATTTTTTAGCAGTAACACCATCCTGTAGTGTAGAAATTGTTCCCGAAAAGCAACGATAAGTGCACCAAGTGATTATTTAGACTGTATTATGAGAAATATTGACATGAAACTCCATCACCTGGTTCAAATATGAGCGACTGCCTCTGCCAGAGCTCGTCTGAAAGAGAACATGCGGATGCCAATTGAATGAGGAACTCCCTCATGAGATGGTCTGATGACAGGATTAGATTGACTTGAAAGCTTGGAGGGGTTCACGTGTGCCAAAACGCAATATTGCCAGACATGTAATCACTGTATGGATGTTGCATTGTGGCAGAAATCATGCTGTGCACCGGGTCAGCATTGCATAGGTGGATTTGAACAACTCGGTAGTGGCAGTTCTTGCTCTAAAGCGTGATCCCTCTGTGATCTCATCGCTAACGATAACTGACTCAACTCCAAACATGAGCGGAGTGAGAGATTAAACGCAGCAAGGCATCTACAGTGCAGCTACAGTAAACCAGGTCCATGATGTAATGTGTCTCAAAAGCAACAGGGCGAGGTCTAAACACATGAAAGTCCAGGGCCAATTGGAAACAGATTTGACCTGACAAGTGTGATTGTGGCCTGTTGTTTCAAGACAAGACCTGTGTGAGAGAGTGAGAGCGAGAGAGAGGGGAGATAACGCTGGGGAGTTAGATGGCAGGCTTCAATTTTCTTTTTACCATCCATGAAATCCACAAACACTGCGCAGCCAGGGGAGTCTTAAGAGATGGAGATGAGCCTCAAGGTGCAGCTGATGAATGCGCAGGACCAGCCAAGCAACATAAAAAGAGAGATCTGTGTAGCCATTGAAGTGAATTTGGACCAGTTGTTTCTAATTAGGTCCGGCTCCTGGGATCAGCCCAGAAGATACGTTCCTCCTGAACGTCTCTGCTTCTATAAACAACCCTCCTCTGGTTCTTGAGCTGACTGGGGCCTCAGACCTGGCCCCTGACGCTCCGCTACGCCAAGAAGTCTACATGGCCTTGCTGCTCACTGCACTTATGACTAATAATAATCATATTTGGAATATTTGCTGATGTCATAGACAAAGGTTGTTACAGTTAACAGCATTTTCGCAGACCGATGTTGTGATTGATCTGATTTAACCTTAGTTGTAGTCATTTGACTGAAATGTATATTTGTTTTAGACAAATGTTGTCTAGTTTTTGCAGCTCTAACGTCACCACAGCAATGTGCTCTCCACAGAAGAGCAGTGATCATTCAGCAAACGTCTGATAAAATGTCTACATGAATCCTCTTCCTCTGATAGATAACACTAAAGATAGCCTACTGTAAGTAACGTTAGCATAAACTCCTCTTGATAATGTTACGTAAGCTAACGTCACAATAATGTTAGCTTATCTTGGACGTGCTGGTCTTCCTGTTTTCATGTTTTGTTGCAGTTTCTTGTCAAATTTTCTGTGGGATTTAGTTCATATATCTGTTTAGTTGGGGTTTAGCTGGTAACTTCAGCTAAGAGTCAAGAAGCTACATCAACTTCTAAAGAGACCTTTTTGGGTGGTGGAGGATCCTGTTTTACTAATTAATATAGAAAGATTGTCCATCTTACATGGTATCAATAATTTGTACATTTTATTATGGTTGTCGTTTTCAAAAGTTGCTTCTTCTTTAGTTTTAGTCTTACTTTGGTTATCAGCGAATATATTTTGTTTCATGACATTGTTTCACTGACAACATTAACATGGTAGCTCATGTAAGCAGCACGCAGGAGAGTCAGAAATGCTGCATCAGTACTGGGCAACGGGACTGTCATCTTTCATTTCTTTAACTCACCATGCCACTATCCTCTTCTCACCCTCCTCACTTATTTTTCCACTTTCTCTTCAGTTCTTCAGATTCCTTCACTTCCACGTTACCTTTTTTCTCCTCTACACACAGACTAATCACCACCTCTCCCCTTGAGTTAGAAAAACAAGTTCACCTTTGCATTATCACCTCAAACGTCTGCTCAGGCTGTTATCATCTTCTGAAGTTACCTATCCAAAGCCCGCAGTTATGAATCTTAATACTGCGTGCCTTTGAAGCCCGTATCACAATGCATACTTTAGTGAAATATCTTCATCCTGTTCTATCACACTTTGATCACGAAGTAGGAGTGAAGCACCAAAACTGTTACAAGAACTCCAATTTGGACAAGTCAAGCAGAGGACAGACGAGCTCTGCAATCCTTTATGAATGACACGGCACAATATTATTTCACAGTTATTTATGTTTTAGCTTTGCTATTCCAGATTGCTTCACTTTATAAAACTGAAGTTCAGAATCAAAATAAGCCCAATACATACAGTATTCTAATTCTATTATAAATTAGCTTTAGTCTGCTCCAGACAGGGAAGATGAGGGAAGATTTATTGCATAACTCACGCTGGCTCGTCGGTGGAGGCTTGAGACAGCAGCGGGGTAATCCTGATCCGGCGAGGGGGTGTCCTCACCCGGCCCTGCTTCTGTTCCACACGTACAACTCGAACGGTGTGTGTTTGTGTGTGTAAAGCAACGTGTTCTCTCCTCCCAGCAGTCCCAAGCACTCTTAAAGGCTATTTATAATCGAGGTTTTTGTTTGCAGACTGGGTTGTTACCTACACTTGCTTATCTCAGAGTTATTTGATATAGTAGTGAGGTCACGGATAAGAGTCATTACTATAAAACGAGCATGTGGTGACTGGGAATTGATGAGTTCCAGTGTATCAATGGCGAAGTAATCATTCAGACAGGTTTAACTGCTCCTTTGTCTCATCTGCCCTGATGTCAGACTGTTTGTTCACCCATGGACAGTATGTAGTTGTTTTGTCATCAGAACACAGTTTTGTCAAGTAACTTTTCTTGTCAACATTCAAGGAATACACTTGTGCTGACAGATGAAACCGAATTAAGCTGCAGCTTCCCCCTAAAGTTATGAACAAAAAGAACTTCAAACAAGCTAAAAATCCCATATGTTTGACATATAATGGCCTTGTTAAGTAGTTATGGCTAACATGTTAGCAAACGATTCCCTGTTTAGACATCCAGCAGACACGGAGCAACATCAGCATTCATTTGGTCCAATATTCACTCTTCTTTTAGCTTTGTTTTAGTTTCCACCAAGTCCTGAGGGGAATATCTGGCTCTTTAGTTTCTAAAAGCTCCACTATGTAAACAGGGACTTGCAAACTTTGTCCATCATTTGTTGAGACTGAAGCAAAACTGTAAAATTGAGATCCCTAAAACCAAAACACAAGAGCTGAATGACACCAAAATGCTGCGCAGAGCCGAGGGAAACTGTACATCTCACAACTAGCAACCACTTTCACTATATAGTCGTTATTTTTCCCATTGTTCATATAAAAATATACATTAGTGCAGGTTTAAAATAAGGTAGTAATACCATACAATAAATGGCATCAACCCAACACACATTGTGCTGTAGTTTGTTCTATTTATTTTCATTTAAAGTTTTATAATTATTTGGATTTTCATTTGGTTGCGTGTTCACTTGACAATCAACAACTGTGTAAACCCAACACAAATAACTGCACTCTAAACAACCTATAATTACTACTAGATTTCGTAGTTCTCTCCAGGAAACTATTAGGAATTAATAGGACTCGTAAAATCAAGCATTTTATTTCCCATCCCGAAGGTCTAAATGCCCTCTCCACTCTGAATCCTGGTTTGAAAAATACTAAGTGTGTAATGACTGACATCAAGCTATAAAAGATGTGTCTGTTTTTAACTGTCCCCAGATTGCTAAAAACCTGCAAATGTTATTGAGGACATGACCTCAGGGCCCTCCAAGGTAGTTATGACCCTTCCTCTCCGAGTGCCTTTAGCTAATTTGTTTTGTGATTTATGAGTCTTGGCTGTTTTAACAACGCAATGCAATTCCCCACTGTGATTAATAAAGTACTCTATTTATCCGTCTATGTATTTAAATGAACTTGTTTTCGATAAATGTTTAATTACAGACCTATAGCCAAGTTTCTATAATGTCAGAACTTCTTCTCTCTTGCAATTTATGACTTGTCTTTTCAGAGACACCAGTTTGACAGACAGTCCAGCTCCTGGGAAAAGTGGCATTTCAGCAGGGTGGAAGGCATTAAGAGCTTTCAGCGATGCCCCGAGGCAGGCTCATGTAAGAGAAGGGCTCATATTTTACAGTCAGCTAGGTATTTACCAGAAGCTCGTATCGTTCACCTCAGATCAAGACCAAAGTATCAAAACATTCTGAGGATGAGCAGTGAACCTGCTTCTCAGCTCTCTTCCGAGGATAAGGCTCTTTTACTTAACAACGAGGGGTTCAGTCATTGGTCATGTGGAGTACAAAGGGAAAAATTCAGGGGGGTAAAACCTGGATGTCTAACATGACGCTGAAGTCAGGCATCTAAAACGTGACACCACACGCTGCCGATGAGCCACAGCCGTGACGTAATCCGTGATACATGGCAGAGAAATGTAGAAAATCCTCTTTTGTAGAACAAGAGAGGGAGAAGTCAGCCTATTTGATTGATGGAATTGTTACAGAGTCTACTTAACAATCCTCTAAATTTAGATCTGATTTCGTATCCCCGTTCTGAGCATGGATTTCTGGCCTGCGACCCAGGCATTACCTCAGCCGTGGAGCTTTGAGTGAGTGCGGTGTGCTTGAAGACTGGGCAGAGAAGCTGCTGTCATCCAGTCATAATAGCAACAATTGTAATGTTGAACTGAGCCCAGCCTGGAGTGTAATGGCAAAACAAGCACAATTGTTCACATCCAGATATATTATTCCCGCTGCTGCAAACTGAAAACATGCTCATGTTAGTGCGGGCCTGCTCACGCAGGGAGGTAAAGGGGGCCAGAGGAGCCAGGTGGTCTGGGTTTCCTCAAAGCCTCTCCTTCACTCGTATATCTTTATTTGCATTTTGACAAATGTTCCTGTTGTTGTGAATAAAGAGCAGTGCATTGAGTCCACATTATGAGCTGTAGAGTAGAAAGAAACAGGAGATAATGACATACACCTTTATTGAGCCTGGGGTATTGTTTGAACTTCATTGGAACTAAAGGACATACTTAAAGTCAACAGCACTGGTTCCCATATGGTATGGAATAAAACCCCACAGGGAATTATCACCCAACGTTGTAGTTTCCATTAGCTCCATGGAGTGTGTTAGTGTCTTTCAGCTCATTGTTTTGTTTTTACATGCCCACACATGAGGTTCTCATCAACCTTGACCAAACACCCCTCTAATAAAACCCCTCTATGCTACCTACAAAGCACCAAAGAGCAGAAACATAGAGGAACTTTTAGCAGCTAAAGACCCAGATATGTTTCTGGTGGAGACCAAAGCAGAGCTAAAACCAGAGTGAATATTGGACTTACATTACTTACAACTACAAAAAATGTAAATGCTGCTACGTGTAAAATAAACGACATACTTGTGATAACAAGCTTTAGACCATGATGTTGACTTTGTAGCTAAACTTATTTGGAAGAGAACACAAAGCTAACGATAAAATCATTGTGCAAACTGCCTGTTTAACACGTCCATCACAGTTTACAGACCGACTTCCTGGTTCAGCGTTTTCTTGTGCAATGAGAAGAAATAAAGTGGTTTTGATTAATCTGGCTAAACGGTTAGCTGGTTTACATGTCTGACTGCTCATGTTATTTGGTCTGTTGGACTTTGTTGCCGCGTTGTCGCAGCATTCCCAGATCGCAGGAGTTACTTTGGCGAGTACAATGTTATCATAACCGATTGAAGTTGTAATAAATCAGAATTACCCTTTAACTGTGTGGATTTGGACCCCTGCTATTCCTCCTTACAGTGACTGAACCACGCTGCCTCCCACAAACTCAACCCAAACCCACTAACTAAATACAGATGCCAGAATCTCTCCACAGTGTGCATTAATAGCTTTAGCAGGGACTGAAACCTAACGACAGAAGCGAGGAGATTCCTGAGAAACCCAACTCTTGCACGCATTATCAGTAGTCCTCTGCTCTTGTTTAGTTTGCGTAGACCTTGGTTTAATTTGTTCACATCCTCAAGGAACGAGCAATGATTTCCAAATGCTGCACTGACTTCTCTTTGTTGAAATTTTAGGAATGCTGCCTTGAATTTCCCCTTAGACTCCACCTGATTTTCAAGATGTGCTTATAATATAACAAGGATGCATAGTAAGTAGCTCCCTGAATGCTAATGCATAATATGTTGACGCAGCTCAATGAAAATGCCTTTCATCCTCACTGGACTCAAATGTTCAGGAGATTTATCCAATAATGAAAAGCGTGTTTCCAGGTAACATGAAATGTAAGATGCATGAAATTAGATTTACGAGTGTGGGAATCAATGCATTGTCAAGATGCCATATTCAACACATGAGCTTTTGTCCTGTCAAACATGTCCTTTTCATGGTTCTCGTTTGCCGCATTTCACACTTTGAATAGCGTGAAAGAATTCGATGTTAACATGTACAGTGACACCGTGTTTATGTGAGGAATATTTCTTTCTACAACCTGTGTAATGTGCTTCCAAGATTCTTTAGTTCTTCTGGGGACATTTCAGGAAAAAAAGCAGTCAAATCTTTTATTTTTAGAATAAATGCAAACATATCGTTCCCACGTTCCATTAATAACATGAATATTTCATGGCATAACTTGCATAATGAGCATTCAAAACGGATTTCATCACACTCCATGACTTGAGTCGCACATGAAGCAGAGGGGGCACAGTGTGCTACTTGCATCAGGCATGACTTTCAAAATAAGCATGCTCCCATTTCCCATGAAACGGGGGTTTGGGGGCTTGAACTGCTCAAACACAGTGCTGTGAAAGACTTTCTACTGGGTTATCTATCAGCTGCACAGGCGGCCAAAGGATTAGTCACTTGATAATATGACAAAGTCTGTTTTTGTTGAGAATTCAAGAGATACAGTAAGTTGTTCTGTTTGAAACTAGAGATGAATGTGGAGTAGATGCAAGGCTCCATGGGAAATCAAAAGGACTCAACCAATGAACTCATACACATGCTATCAGACACTTAGAGCCCATTTTCCACTAAAATATTGAAAATACGATATTGAGTGATTCCACAAATTCCAGTCCCAAAAAGTCTTATCTTGATTTAAGATTGATTTTTGCTTCAAAGCGCTGACATCAAACAGAGAGAAAATAGGATTTTATCCACCGAGCTTTCACCTGCGTGTGTAAACAACATTCAGCAGTGTCTTTAATACATCAAATGAAGCTTGATGCATATTCTTTTTGAGCCAACATAAACATTACGCTGTTGCTGTTAAATCCAGGAGGACATCTTGGGACAGCCAGCCAGGGTGTAGAGATTACAGTGGAAACTAATTTATGAGTCCTTTCTCATCTGACTCTGTAGTTTCAGGGCTGAAGAGAAACACTGCAAAGCCCCTCGTGTTTCAGCCAGCAGGTAATTACAGTTAGTGTTCTTTTACCGTTTTCCTAAACCTTTGCATTACAAAAATTACATTTATGGTAAATAAAATGCACTATTACACTTGCTCTCAGAAGCGGCCTTTCGTTTCCATGTTATTGTGTCCACCTGCTGTAGAAATATGGGGCGCTTTAATAGGAAACTCCAGTATTTTTAAACCTGGACCCTATTTTAAAAAATACTGAAATCTAAATAACCAATTCTTACCAAATGTTTTGGCCTCCGCCAACGGCTGCAACGTAATCCTTGCGGGGAATTGCGCTCGTGAAAAGTTTGTCCACTAAAAGCACTTGTTTTTGCCACTGACTCTGGCTCAGACTGTTATTCTAAGTGTGTGACAACATTAGAGAAAGGATCCCAACAGAGACAGACCAACTCTACCTCTCTGGAGATTTCAGAGCGAGACTTTCTGTTTCTGGTTAAACAGAAAGCATCTCTCTCTCTCTGCAGGGATCCCAAAGATGTAAAATAAGAAGTGGATCCTGCGCCACCGCTCAGCCTTGCTTCCAATTTCTCCCAGTGGCCTCTCGCAGTATTGCAGCAATTTCCCCATCAAAGACCACAGTAAAAGAAATGTCTGTAAAGTGTAAAACTGCAAACGAGTCAAATTATGACTCTTAATGCATTTTTTATCCATGAAGCCGAGGAACCAATTCCAAAACTTTTGGTAACTAGAAGTAATTTCGACAATGAAATATGTAAAAATAGGGCCCAGGTTTTCAAGAGTTTCCCTTTAAGTTGAGCTGTTGTTTCATCCAGGGCCGGACATAGCACTGGTTGTAGAGGTGTTGTCTGTATTGTAATGAAATGAGACATCTGTCATGCACTCTGGGAGGCCATTATCTCCAGCCGTGGGTACACAACACACACATGCATGTATTCTCCACCTTTGGGACAAGCACGCGCCAACCAGCAGGTTTTCAGTGAGTGGAGAGGGGGTGAAGGAAATGATCCATCACTCAGGGTAAACTCTAAACAGCCTAATGACACGTGGCAATATAAAATGGAAAATTCAAATAAACACCAGCGGGCCTGTTTGGAGGCACTCCTGGTACAATAGCCCAAACACAGGGCATTTGAGTAATCATTATTAGTCATAACTCAGCACGCTGGAGATGTTAAATAAACAGTATACTTCTGTAAGGCATATACAACAAGGCCCAAATTTACTTTAGCCGTATCACAGGAATCTGTGAGGTAAAGGACACTCACCAGCCATGCCAGAGACAGTATCATTTAATGTCATGTCACTCTTTTCATCAACAGCGGAGCCTTTCTGTTAGCCCATTACAAAAACCTACTACTGTATGCCTTGGTGGCCTCTGATCTGATCTGTAGCTGTTGCATGACATCAGAAGAAACCCAAAGTGTTTGGAAACCTTCAGAACTCGACAGTCTATACATAGCCAGTCTGATTTATTACCCATCTGTGCCCCAGAGAGTGCTATAGGACATATTGTATCACCTATATTCCAGCAGGCTTGTTTTGCCGGGAGGGGGGTGAGCAGAAAATCATTTTCACCATTACTCAACCGCGTGCTCGTTATGAGATGCCGGTTTTATAAAAATGATTTATAAAACCATAAACTGGTGAGCATCCAGGACCGATGTGGACACTGACCTCATAGGTAAAACCCTGCCTCTAATTGGCTCCTAATTGGGCTTGATTACACGGCTATTACGAACCCGGCCAGGCCGATCCCCGAGGTGGGGTTAACACCGCCGCCAGATACTGTTATGGAGCCCCAGGTAAGGTGTCACCGCAGGGCTAAAGCCCAGTGGGCCCTCAGTTAGAGTCAAATTGAGGCTATTACCTTACTGCTATTCCTGAGCACAATTTTATGCAAAAAAAACTTCTTGCACCTAAGAAATAATCTACCTAACGATTCAGCATCCCCTCCACATTTGGATGAAGTCCTCATAACTAATCTTTCAAATAAAAAAGAAAAATGAATTCACAGCTTTGTCTCTCTAGAGTTAATCTCTCTAATGATAAACTGGTCAAGGAATAACTTGACTAAAGTAATTCATCATAATAATTATCCTGCCATTTCTGTTATCTAGAAACGAATCAGGCATAACATTTAGAAATATACAAACACTAACAAATATTAACTTCAAACTTTTATTCAGTGGAAGCATTAATGAAGGTTCCTTCATTGCTTTTGCATCTAGGACAGTTTGCGTAATTAAGCTTTGAAATCTCATGCATCCTCCTGCAGTGCAATGTAGGAACACTTTATAAATTGGTCTATTTTATTCTGTTGCATATAACAACCAGGTACACAGTATCGGAATTTAAAGCCATGACAAGGTTTATTGTAAGAGAATAATCTACAACAATTTGACAGAATACCATACAATTCTCTGTATGCCTGTGCAAGCAGCTTCCTACCATATTTACGTTTTCTGTGAGGAGGCGACCTCTAGTGGTCGCAGAAATTATGACGGCAGCAAAGGAGGTCATAAGGTCACAAGAGGTCATAAGGTCATAATGCAGGTGAGGTAGTACAAACGGCGTCACGTTACGTTAGTAAGTCACGTAGCTTAACTTTCCTACACAACTGAACTTTCAAGCTAACAAAGTTGTTTTTGTGCCTAAAACCTGAACAAACTCCGGCCGTTTCACAGCGTTAATCATGTGTTTATTATTGTCGGTACTGCCCAACGGTCATTTATGTTGTTTTCCCAACGGTCAAATGTTGTTTTTCAAACGGTCATATATCATTTTATGGTTTTAGGAGTCATTGTCACTCAAACCGTAATTTTAGATTTTTTAAAATCGGCAATAACAGATTATTTGGCCGCTTTGGGGCAGTGGAGACCAGTTGTGAACACAACACTTAAACATTTTAAGTCGATATGGCTGACTAGCAGGTTAGCACGCAGGTTGCCTACTTACACATCCAGCAGTCGCGGAGCAGCATTAGCATCCATGTGGAGTCGTGTTTCTGGCCCCTTGTTGAATGTAAGTCCACTCTGGTTTTGGCCTCCACCAACTTCAGAGGGAAATGTCTGGTTCTTTAGCCGCCGGCTAGCTGCTAACTGTATGCGTCCTGTAGCAGCTCAACTCGCCGCAGTGTTAGCCGCCGGCTAGCTGCTAGCTGTGTGCGTCCTGTAGCAGCTCAACGCGCCGCCGGCTAGCTGCTAGCTGCTATCTGTGCTATCCGTGCTGAGAGGAAGTGTACAGTGAGTTTTTACGCTTTTTTTCGTTTGAACAGCTGCTGCTGATGAAAACGACAATATGAGAGTGAAACAAAAACCGAAAAGCTGAACAACGAGCTAAAGCTCACTTTAAAACTGCGACAAGCCGAGCACAGGTGCATTTTAAGGTGATACTGGTAATTCTCTGTAGCTTCATCACTGACAGCGACTCCGACTTTATCTTGATCCATAACTTTAGTAATTGGAAACGCAGTTTTATTAACATTTTCTTATGCCATTTTTCTGTGAATTTAGTTAAAATATGCGCTAAACATGGGTGGAAACTTGTTTATTGTCAATTTGTTGTTTTCATATTGCCATTGCATACAATGTTATAAAAAATAAACTTCATAGATGCTTTAATAAGGGAATGCACAAACTTAATTTACAATAATCATAAAAATAATACATCTGTATTGGGGATGTAAGTTACAGTTGAATGTGACCTAAACTTTTCACAATATCAATCCAAAATGTGCCTGTTTAAAATGGGTTTCATACATGCTAAGACTCACATATTATTAACTCAGTAATATGTGTGAAAAAAATCCTTACATTTATGTCATTCTGCCGGTCCCCTGACAGCCATTACTAACCCAATATCCTGTTTCAGAGAGAGTGAGCCTGCAGCATGTTGCTGTTGGCCGCTCATCAAATCGCCAAAGTATGAAAATTACCCATCCAGTCACAGCCTGCAGCTCTTTAAAAGCCGTCGGCGGTCCTTTTTGACAAACCTCCATACGGCTCTGAGGCCACATCTGACTGGCAGAACACAACACTGCCCACCACCGACCACAAAACCTCTTACCTCCCTCCCCCCCCGAGAGGAACAAGGTCGTTTGGAGCCATTTGTAAGGCAGCGAACGACTGCGAGGCCTGGCGATTAGAGTCCTGCAGAAAGCCCAGATAAACAGCATCGGCTTCCTCTCAGCTTGTTATCAGGTTTCTTATACGCTCGCTGGCCGTCGCTTTACCCCCGCCTCGCTCAACGTGTCACATCCCTCTGGAGTGTCGGGTCCAGGAATAACTTGACATGTTGTTTCTGGGTGTGCTCTCCTCTTTTTATTAGGATGTGACACCAGAGGCTACTAGTGTGCATATTCCTATCCTTGAAAACATAACGGTTAAAATTAAGCATTTTCCAAACTTTCAAGACTTTGTATGAACCCTGAGATTATAAACACGTCTTCCTCTGAAGAAGTTCGCCCTCACTCAGCCTTAGTCCGGTGTGATTAATGCTGCTGCTGTTGACGTGAAGTGAACAAATGAATCAAGCTCCGTCCAAACCGAGAAGTGAAGGCATCGTTCTTCTGGATTACTGGCATTCCCGAGGGGCTGAGGTATTCGCCGGATTCCTCAAACACATTCATGCACAAACGGCGTCAGGTGTCAGGTGCTGCTCTCAGGCCTGCCAGTGTCAGGTTCGGATCTGGGGACGTCAGGCCGGGCGCTGCCACGGGTTTGACAACCAGGCTTCTGCTGAAACAGATGCTTGCCTTTATGATTTGTGGCACATCCTTGCGTCACATTTCTCGGTTAGCCAGCCTTGCCAGGAAGGACTTGGACCTCGGTGTATGAAAGCACAACTCGTGCAAATGTGAAATATGTGTGTGCATTTGAATTGCAGACGGCGTAGGGATCCGGATGCAGAACGAATCACATCTTTGTCCACTTGTGGTCTCCGCGTGGTTTTGGTGTTTTCGAGCGTCCGATGGCTGGTCATTCAAATAGTTTCCTTTTGAAACCTAATAGTCCCAGTTAGCCCTGTGTGTTTAACGATCCCAGCGAGAGAGAGCTATTTTTGCTTGGCATCTCACCATCAAATGTATGAGGTCATTGTCAGACGCACAGGCATTAAACTTCTGTTTATCTCACAGACGTGTGTGTGTGTGTCAAAAGGAGCTGTCAGTGTGTTATGCCCCCCTCCTGTTGTAACTGACAGTGCTGGACGTGTGGCTTACACATCATCTAGCAAGCTACAAGTTCGTGTGTGTGTGGGGGAGAAGTATCTAGCTGCAGAGTCGAACCCTCATCTGATAAATGAGTATCGGACCGGCACGTCAAACTTAAAGGATAACAAGATTTGTCGTTGTGGTAATGTTTCTGTAAGGTAGTTGCATTTTTAAAAGTTAGCAAACAGCCGTAACTTTTTTTTCATATAGTGTTCCATCCAAAACGCTTGGATTTTGTGTTTTGATAGTGACAACGGTCGGCTGGACAGCCTATCATTCAAAGCTGAGTGATTTATATACGTTACATGTCTGGAGGGGATCTTTTAATTGTTTCCATGTTCATTAATCTCTTATGGTTGGCGGTTCGATCCCCGGCTCCTCCTGTCCACATGTCGAAGCGTTCCTGGGCAAGACACTGAACCCCAAGTTGCCAATCTGCAGAGCGCTTTGGGTAAGGTTGAAAGGCGTGTATGTATAAGTGAAATCCATTTAGTTAACATTTCAGATAAATGGTGACTTCCCTAGTGTATTGTCGCCGACTGGAATGATGGCCAAATATACAAAAGCTAGATCTTTGAAAGAAAGCTAATTAGGGTTTAATTTTTTGACTCATCTGGGGACTGAAAACATGCCTACCTGAAGCAGAAAACATAACGAGTGACGGGGAGAGAGGCTTGCTCACCAGGTGTACCTGGAATCCGAACCAGACAGCCTGGACACGGTTCAAGAACAAGTCATTTAGGAGGTGCAGTTAAACACAGAGGAATGTCTGCGACGTCCCAGATTGTTGATACTGTATGAGTAAGCTAACATGCGTGGAAATGCATAAGTGACTCACAATTTTGCAATTGTTGGCTCTTTTGATACTTGGCGGCGTTCCAACCTGTGAACTCGAGTTTAGCTTTATTTGAGAGGAATGGGGATGTGTGGACGGACAGTTTAGGACAAATACCAACACTGTTAGTTCTCCTGAATTGAGTCCAACTCGGCTCTCATACTGGGTGCTGTTACACATCTGAAAGCAATAAAACAAGGAAGAGAGAGGGACCTGCGAATGTTTGATAGTGAAATGAAGAATTTTAACAAGTTAATAAATACCTTTTTATACTGTACCTGTTTACAAGGTTTGACGTGAAGCTGAAAAAGGAAGTGAAATGATGTTTGATGGACAAACTGATACACCAGCACAAAAAGAAAGCTTCATTACCGTACGTTTGCGATACCTCCAGGGACATGTAGTGTTCTAATATCCATATTCATGCTTTGAATTTGACCTAACATGGACACAGACGCTGTGGAGGTGTGTCAGAGACCCTAGGACATGGTCTTGTTCAGATAGTTGTGTGTTTGACTCTTGGGGTCAGCTGGTTCTGTGGAACGTCTCGTCCTTTTGCAAAGAACATAAAAACTCTTAAAAAGGAAAATCTGTTGTTTTTATCTTAAAAAAATAACTATATATATATTTTAATAGGACTTTCTCCAAATCTGTACCACTATGAAACATTTAACCTAAATTCAAGCCTCAAAGGCAATGAAATGTGAAATGATAAGAGCTTCACTGATCCCTGCTGGCGACAAGTAGGAAGTACACCATCATGGATCTCACATCATTCTCCATCCAATCTCTAGAGCTCTGAATAACACCAACTAATGATGTCAGATGTTAAAAAGGTAAAAGCATCATTTTTCTTTTAGGTCATTATAATATTACCGTTGTGTTATTAATTCAGGAGCTTTTATACAATGTTTTCATGGCCTTCCTGTTTTTGAATCAGACACAAAAACACAGTATTGCATTGTTTTGTTCAGCCCCACCAGTCGCCATGAAGTTGCATCGACACCTTTTCTAAACCGGTTTCACCAAAAGCTGAACATTTGAACCTTAAGGTAGGAGTTAGTACAGAGCTTTTTCATTGGAGCGCATTAGTCTGAGCTAGATCAGAGGTCTTTAAGTTTCAGGGGAGGCTCAGTGAATGGAAGAGAAAAATATAACATTAGTTCTCAAACGGAGGTCACACAGAATAGCCTAAATGTGTGTGATTTGGTTAAAGACGGGTCAGAGATGCAGTCGTTTTGGGGGAATTTTACAGTTTTTCCCACTCTCCCAGAGTCAGAAACTAATAAATGCCTTTCTTGGCTCAATTATTGAGTGTATGGGATCAAATAACATAATCATGATCCCATAGGCATCCAGAAATGAGCGAAACTAAGCAAGGAAACTAATGGATGGCAAAGGGGGGCGCCTTTTTCCAAGATTTGTCTGAGATGAGGCCCACAGCTGGATCAAATAAACAAACATTTTGTGCATTTTAACAGTAATTAGAAAAACAAAAACGTGTAAGTCGTGTGGCATAAAAATGAAAGGACTGTTGTGCTCCGGCGTAGATCAGATGAAATTTTACGCATCTCGACAAAGTTTCATAAATCAGTAATCATCAGTGTTGGAACTCAAACGTGTATCAAAGTGACCTAAACCTGTTTGTGCTGACGACTTTAACACATCTCACAGTGTCATCATTTATATTTAAGTCTTTTTGGTGCTGCAAGCGACTTTAAGGCGGACGTTCCTGGTTCATGTATTTCCGTGTGCAGCCGGCAGCAGCTCCGTCATATCAGCGCCCGGGCGGCTTGTTTGATTCTGAAATGGAAAGTCTGGCTGCGATGGTTCTCTTTGGTCTGTCATCTTAATCTTCAAAGTCATTCAGAGGAACTGAACCTCCTCAGTTGCTGCTTCTGGATAATCAGAAAGGACTCGCACACTTCAGGTCTGTGCACACACACACACACACACATTAATTCATACACACCTTCCTTGGAGGCTCCACCATGATACAAAAGAAGACGTCAAAGAAAACATTCGCTGTCATGTTGCTGATAATCCTGTGTCACATCTCACATCAGAAAACTGAGCACACACACACACCGTGTGTTTACTGCAGCCACATTTTACAGGAGAGAAACAGGACGCAGATCAGTGCTTCCAAGATGCCTCTGAATGCTGTTAAACAGTTGACTTGTTTCTTTGCTCAGAGGTTTCAGGTCAGACACGACGACTGAATATCTGTTGTGTGTAAAACTGCTGCACTGATGTTCAAAGACCTGCTCAGCAAGGCCGTGCAGATAAGTGCTTCATGGGACCGGCCTTTGACACGTTAGCAGTGCAGCAGTGCCATCTTGTGGCCAACTCTGGCAATCATGTTTCTGAACCTACCAAACTGGAGAAACATGGAGAAAATAAATCAAAATAACTCACCACCCCACCAGGATGAAAGGTTCATACATAGATCACAGTGATGTAGGCTACTCTTTACTTAATGAAATGTCCCATTGTGCTCATACTGATTCCAGGTTAAGTGACACTCTTTAGATAATTGTTTATCCGCTCTAAACTAAAGTGATGTTTTTCTGTTGAAGTAGGTCCTAATCAACATGCGTACAGTGAAATGAAAGTAGAATATATAGCAGGAGTATTCAGTCAAAATCCAAAGAGGTCCAGTTATAGAAGGTTTCCTCCAACAAGGGTCCTGAACATCTTAACTTGCATAATGATTCAGTGCCATAAATATTGAAGTAGCCTAGTAGTTGTATCAACGTCTGTATGTAGTATAATACAAATAACGTACAATTAAATAATAGTTCAATATTGTAAGTTTTCACATTGAATTGTAGGGATTCTAAACAAGTACACTCATGATAAATCTGTGTTTTCTCAATTGAAGATAAAAAAGGCTGCATTTCAAAATAAAATGTGTCAAATTAAGTGTTTCCCTTTTTTCTTCTTGTATTAACTGTATTTGCTGCATAGTCTCCACACCTCTTATATATAGTTATATTAAGTCTCTTAATAACTCTTTAATAAGAAATGCATGTCAGCAGTTTAAATGTACTCAAACATGTCTGAAGAATCTTTATTCTATCATTATTCACTCTGATGTAACTTTTGTGCCTCTCTGTGGTAAATGTCTGTTCTTCTGACTAATTCAAATAAAGTGTGTCACTAGATGTAACTTCCAGTAAAGCTCCATTGTTTCCTTTGACAGCGACTTTCCCCTGAGAGTCAAACAAAAGGTGTCGGTCAGCAGGTGGACGGACAGAGAGGGAAGTCCTGGTCCTGGGTCAGATCCAGGTCGTCCATGTCCCCTAAGCAACGGCCTGATTAATGCAAACACCGCGTTACTATGGAGGCCGAGACACAATCAGTGCAGCACACTCACCGCTCCGGACTGTCCCGGGACAGCAGACATGGAGGAGACACCTGGCGAGGACGGGAGACTGGACTTCATAGCGGACTACGTGCTGAGGACACTGAAGCTGAAACAGGACAAATGGCAGAAGTGCGTGTCCGGCGAGGACAACCGGCAGGTGCTGCAGGAGTTCCTGGACAGAGCCGAGCAGACGACCCTGGTGGTGTCTGTGACCGCGGCCGGGCTGCTGCAGCCCGCCGCCGCCTTCACCGCCGCCTCCGCCGCCGCCTCCAGGAACAAGGCGGTGTACTTTGTGAAGCAAAGCAGAGCGGCGCTGAGGGCAGACTGCATGAGGGATCTGCTGGTCTACGGGGACTTGTCTTACGCTCCACTGGAGCAGTTTTCTGCTCTAGTTGAGGAGGTGAGCAGCAGAGCACTCTGTTAATTATTAGCTTTTCTCTGTCTCATCTAAACTGCAGAGCTGCGGAAAGGAGAGACATTGTTCTGCATCCAGTGGTCGAATGTAACAACAGGCCAGTTCACAAAGTATTGTAGGCCTACTGTAGGGTATTGTACTTTATTCAAAGTTGCCTGTCTTTGTATTAAGAAAATGACTTGATACTGTAGCTCCAGACCCACTAGCACACATGACACATTGTGTGCATTAGTTTCTAATTAGTAAAACTTTAGTGGAAGTGGTGGAAAGTAATGAAGTGCATTTTCATTCACTACATTTTAGAAGGAAATATAGTATTTGCATTTATTTCCCGGCTGTAGTTACCAACCAGCTTCCTCCTCACACGTATACATGTGTTAGTAATAATACAACATTGTGACATATACAGTAACATATAATCATATTATTTTATATCATTATAACCATAATCAAAACCTTTACACGCGATACTTAAAGCATTTTTGGCTGGTCAGTACGATTTTACTGAACAACTACAAATGTTAATTACGACCGTGTATTGAACATGAATTAAAACATACATGAGCAGGAGGAAGGCTCAGTTAGTGCTGCATAAAGTAGACCCATAAAGCACATTTGCAAATAATTGCATTATCACAAATATGTTAGCACACAGTGACCCCTTCAGGGTCCGGGGCCTTGGTGCAGTTGCTCCCTTTATGTGTTTCGTCATCCAGCCTGACTCCTATGTGAAGGTTTTTCATACAACAAAATAAGATGGTGCTAATTAAATATGATGCAGTGTTATAAGCTGCTATTCAACAGGGTATAAAGTGGTTAAGCTTTGTTCTGCCTCTGCGAACATTAATTTATCCAATAATATGATATATAGTAATATAACACTGACATGGGCCAATTTACTTTTTATACATAAGGGATTGAATACAGAACTTTTACTTTGATTACTATAACTTAAGCAAAAGATGTGATTTCTTCTTCCACCTCTGCATGCATTCAAAGTTTACTCCAAAGCATCCAGAAAGCTCCCGTTTCCTTGTACTCCAGGTTGTGGCCCCGTTGCTGTCTAACAGTAGGAACCACACAGAATGGCCCCAGGTGGTGTCTCAAGACATCAGACGTCACGTCCAGTCCCTCAAGAACAATGTGTTGGTGGTGTCTGGCCAGGTCCAAGGCAAGACTCTGCTGCCTCTCCCTGCAGGCTCCGAGAGAGTAGAGCAAGCTGCCCTGGAGGCCGACAAGAGGTAAAGAAACACAGTAACAGTTCATGCCGATGCATCATTTGTGCCACGTCTACGTCCGAAAGCGGCTTGATTGTGAAACTTCACAGGGGCCCGGTGGACGAGAGCGTCATCCACTCGTTGGAGACGGCGGTGATTGAGTGGAGCCATCAGATCCGCGCTGTCCTGAAGAAGGAGTCGTCCGAGGCTCTGCTGGAGGGCAAAAACCCAACGCCACACACTGAACTGCTCTTCTGGAAGAACAGGTCAGCACCTCTGTTACTACAGACACTGATCACCTGAGAGCCGCTTGTTCCCGAGGCGTGAAAATCACACGTCCATACAGTACTTCAAAGTTGAATTGTTTTAGGAGCTTTTGCTGGTGCTGCTAATTATTCGAGTTTCACAACACCTGTCCTGTCAAGTGAACAATGTCCTTTGGAGCCCAGTGCTCTCTTTGTATTTCTTTGTTGTACTGACGCAGCAGAATTACATCTTATGAGGCCACTTTATTCATTTGTTGTTTCTCTGCACAAACCTCTCCATCTGTTTTTACTTGAATATGGAATACATCCACTGCCAAACGTAGCCTAGCTATAGTGTATTGATTACTCAAGGAAGACGTACCCGACAGCTCTGATGGAGGAGGGGAACAAATCATTCGACCTTCCCCGTCAACTCTCGTGTGAGACAGCTCACCTGTCTGAGGTGTAGGAAAGGGCAGTCCTGACCGATCCTGTCTCCTTGATGGGGATCGTTCACAATTTTGAATAATGAATGACGTTACCGCTGTTGTGCCACCTGCGTTAATGCAAACACAACTTTAGTTGGCCTGTTGACATTTTAGCAAAACCCAGATTACATTGAGTGGCATGAGGAGAGATTTCTGGTTTAATGTAACCTGTTACAGTTTAGTCACACGGGTCACAACTCGACATACAAAAGGTGTTTTTGTGATTGAATTCCTTTTTTGTTCTCCTTGAAGATACGCAGATCTGGAGTGCATCCACTCCCAGTTGAAATCCTCTAAGGTGAATAAGATGGCGTTGCTGTTGGAGACAGTGGAGAGCAGCTATTCCCCCGCTTTTACTAACATGCAACAGGACGTCCTTGCAGGTAAAGACACGATCTATACACCTGACAATATGGACAAATGAAATGAGGTGTTTGAAGGGCGAAAGCTTTTTCACATGTATCTTGTGGCTGACCTGACTTTGACCACATCCTCTCTTGCCAGCCTTGGAGGAGGCAAAGGACATCTGCACCTACTTGAAGCCTCTGCAGCGCCTGTTTGAGGACATGGAGAGCGCAGAGTTTCCTGAAGTCAGGGGTCAGATCGGCCCTTTGTTGCACACAGTTTGTCTGGTGTGGGCCAACTCCAGATACTACAACACTCCAGCACGCCTCATCGTTCTGCTGCAGGAGACCTGCAACCTCCTCATACAGCAGGTCAACTGCAGACACTTTAATGTCAAGTGACAATCCACTCCCAAAAGCCTGTGTTTTTGTGCTAACAATTTCTGTTGCTAAGTAGTCGCTGATGCCATGTTTCTGAACTGCACTTGTCAGATTTCACCTGTCAGTACAGAGTGGGTGGTACTCTCTGTGGCAGAACTCTTTTCTTTATTCTTCTCAGCCATGAAGGCTTTCATTGTTCATGCTTTCAAATTCTTTATTGTTCCTTTGTGTTAGGTTTTTTTTGGACACAAACCTCTGTATTTGCTGCCAGGGTCTCAAGATGAGGTGTAAAGGCAGTATACAGTATGGCCATGTGTTAGATAAGAGGATCGATACCTCATATCTGTACATTAAGTGTATAGTTAGAGCCAGGAGACAATTAGCTTAGCATAAAGACTGGATGTTGTGGTTTTACGAGGAGTTACTACTCATAAACTTACAAAATATATCCAGTCAGTCTGTGAGCTTTAAAGGAAGTGATAGGAGTTTGTTTTTACTTTGGAGTAAGCTAGGCTTGCTGTTTCCCCATGCTTCCAGTTTTTATGCTAAGCTAAGCTAATCGTCTCTAAACTTGAGTGAGTGGTATCAATCTTCTCATTCATCTCTCAGCAAGAAAGCAAATATGTACATTTCCCAAAATGTTAAGGTATTTCTTTAAGGCCCTTATCGTTTCAGCTTGTTTTGTTCTTTTGTGGTTCATATTCCAAAACACAGTTAGCAGATTTACAGTTTGAATCTCTTGACGGTAGTAATAATAGTTGTTTTTGAAACTTCTAGCTGGTGACCGTCCATTTTGCTGGCTTAAATGACAGCGGTCATTAGCAGACTTTAAAGTCTTAAGCTAGCAAATTAACGCTAATTCAGTGAGTTTGATATCAGGCTTTCATGATTTGGGGATCATTTAGCCGTCACTGTATCACAAGCCAAACTAACCTGCTCCTGCTCTTCAACACCAGGCCCGAGTGTATCTCGTCCCAGAGGAGGTTCTGACAGGAGAGGTTTCCGAGAGTCTCCTGAAGGTGCAGACGAGCCTGGAGATCCTGCAGCTCTTCAGGAGCACGTATGAAGACCGTAGAGCCAATCTGAGCCAGTACCAGAGGAACGGGAGCCTGGTGAGGCCCTGGGACTTTTCCCCGCTGTTGGTCTTCTCTGGACTCGACCACTTTACTAACAGAGTCAGGACCATTAAGGTGAGTATGGAAACATCATTCATTACTCAGAAGGTGTGGATGTATGTGGATTAAGAGGCCAAACTTAAACTTAAACTATTAGCGCTGGAGGAAGAGAACACAGGTCGTTCCTTAATTCTGATGATATTTCGGGATTATCCACAGAACCTGTCTTTTCAGCCCCTATATTATGAAACCGATTCAAAGATAAAGGTTACAAAATGAATTGCCGCGAGTCTGAGGTAATGCCAGTATCAGGAACTTGTCATCAGGAAGTAATTAGTTCACTACGGTTTAGATGGATAGATACAGGGATGTTGTATCTTGAGGTAAAACTTTGTGCAGATCTCACCAGCCTTATCCAACTGAACATGTTACAATAGATACAACAGATGCAAACACATTTAGATACATTTGAGTTCATGAGGAAAGATAGAGGCATTGTTAAATAAAAGTCTACCAAGCATGAACACCAATCTGATTCTGAAGCACTCCAGAGACAAATGGATAAATTCTCATTAGCTGTCACATGTGTTTCTATATAAGCAAGGGTGTGTTTCAATATGGAACAATCCATCACCTCAAATAGGAAAATACATGCAGGAATCATGGTTTAATAAGAACATTAGAAAAAGTATTGGAGAGTAGTTCCACAAACCAGTGCCAGAATAATTAACAAGGGGCGTTTTCTGAAGTTTGGTCTAACTTTTTAATGTTGTATATATTTTACTTTACTTAGGTTAACAACTATATTTGTTTTGGTACCTGTTCTTCAGTGATTCTCTGTATTGCGTTGCTTTATGTTTATCTATTGATAAACTTGAGAACCAGACCTTTTCTTACCTTGATCGTCTTCCATTTTCCACTTCCTTTCCCCCACAGAACTTCCTGTTGACGGTTGTGGACCTGCTGAAGCTTGAGAAATTGGAGATCGGAGGCGTCCGGGGCAGAGCCCTGAGCCAGCAGGTCCAGTTGCTCCACCAAGAGTTCGTGGACACCTACAAGCTCTTCACAGAGAAGCCCTACGACTGCTTGGACCTCAACAACAGGGTACGGAGTATCTCGATCACAGGGGGCATGAAGGTTTTGTTCACTTGCCTGCTGGGGAAAGGGGGGCTGTCATTTTGTCGAACAACTTGGGAGGTCAGTTCAGTTTCAAAAGAGTTTCACAAAATATGCAACACAGGCTACTAGCTCTGTAATTCTTACCCCTGAACACTTCTCTGTACGTGCTCTTTTTCTTTTCTCTGGCTGGCAAACGCCACCACGGCTGGTCACTCCAGCAATTGTTTTTCTGGCCAAATAGACCTTTTTTTATAGTGCCATCTAGTTGCTTAACCAAGATATTCCCGAGTTATAGCAAAAAAATTAAATTAAATTACAATTTCCTGTGCTTGCAAGAGCCAGTCGGTGCCCTGCTGGATGGCTTTGAGTCAGTGAGATGTGAAAAGGAATATGCTGTGCTGGCTCTGCGTTAGCTCTCTGTGCTGCGTGGTGTTTTGGCTGTCAGTCTGGTTGAGCTATCTACCCTGCAGGAGTATGAAGAAGATGTGAGGGAGTTCAAATTTAAGGTGGATGACACAGACCGACGACTAGGAGCCATCTTCTGTCAGGCCTTTGAGGACGCCTCCGGGTTGGAGCACGCCTTCAAGGTCTGGGAACTTAATCTCTCTCTGATTCTCTCACATACATTCACACATATTTTGTGAAAGCCCTTCTACTTATCTGGTGTCTGCAGGTTCTGGAAATGTTTGGAAGCTTGCTGGAACGCCCCTTAGTGGCTGCAGATGCTCTGGACAGATACCCTCTCCTTGTCTCCATGTTGGACAAAGAGCTGGACTGCTGTAAACGGCTCTACAACAAACACATCCAAACTGCAGAGGAGGGTGAGAGGCATAACAATGTCTGCTTTCTACACAACACTCATTCAGTTTGGCCACTTCACAGAAATAATAGTAACATTTAGGTGATTTAGAGCTCACTGTGGTTAAACCAAACAGATTTTCTCACTTGTTTATAGTGGAAACTTGCTATGCAGATAGTTTTGGTTTTGTTTGTCGGAGTTTTGAGAAAGCCATCTGAGATTTAAGCCTCCGCCTCAACACAATAAAGAGGGTGGCTCTAAACATAGAAACTGTGCCCCAGTAGCTCCTGGTCGAAGGCTTTCGAGTCCTTACCACAATGCATGTCTTTCGCTCTCTCTCTCCCACCCTTCCTGTCCCTCTCTGCAGCTTTCATTTTCAGATAAAATGCCCAAAATAAATCTTAAAAAAGAAATAAATCCAGCAGCAGAAAAGGTGTCCTCGTTCCTCTGAATAATCCACAAACACACAGCCAACGGCTATACTCAAAAGTCTCTCCCTATTTACTGCTCATTAAGTAAACTAAGAGTGTATATTTGAATGTGGGAGTGATTTCAGGCGCAGCCACAAACTATTTCTTGGGTAGAAAGTAGTACTCTCTAATACTTGGAATAAAGTTTGAGTGAGACTGGGACGTCAGTCAGATCCTTAAGAACGCCTCAAGGACACTTTGAAAGGACACATTGGTTGTTTTAGAGATTTAACTTGGGGTGGTCTAAATTCTCCAAAGAGAGAGATCCTTGAACCTTTGCAGACTTTAAGTAATTTAAAGCCCCTACACATCCACAGTTCACCCACAGTGTGTCCTCACTGATGTTGTCTAATTAGACCTCTTGTCAGGACTGTGTGGGCGGGTAATTAGACTTGATAGACAGCTCCCTCGCTGTCCTTTTAGTTCTGTTGCATCTGCGAGGGCGGAGCCACTCACCCTGTTATTATTATTTATTATGTTATTGGTACATTGTCTTTTCTGACAAACGTGTTTCCCAACATAGCTCCACCCCACTTCAACTTGACAAGAGGCTGGAGGTAGTGAAAACACCTGTGTGGGTGTGCAGGACATTTAGTAACACATTCTAACCTTCCCATACAACGTTAACTAATCCAGCACAATGTGATGCTTTATACAAACGACTGTGTGCATCAGTGACTCCAGCAATCTCTAGATGGAGCTTGTGGACTTCTTTGTACACAGAAGATTTCCTGCCATGGGCCAAACCATCACCATACCACACCAGAATGTGTCTCAGGCAATGCTGCATGTCGCATTCATGACATCTCTGTGAAATGCGTTAAACTGTCGCTGATTTTGCTAATTGTACTTATCTGTGTAACAGTAACCAATGATTCCTGATCTCCTCAGGTTTGACTCCAGTGCATAAAAACATGCCAGCAGTAGCTGGCGGGTTGAGGTGGGCCCAGGAGCTGCAGCAGCGTATCCAGACCCCCTTCTCCAAATTCAGACACCTCTCCTACCCGTGAGTCTCCTGTCTCGCCTCCAGCAGCAGAGCAGATTAAAAAATGAATGTTGGTGTGGTCATGCATTTTTAGTGGTCTCAGTGTGAATTAAACGCGCTGTAAGCTGTTTTAAAAGCCTCATAAAAAATGATGTTTTGGAGTATTGGCCACTGGAAATATATTGGATATAACCTTTGCATGGGTTGTAAAATGTCATCTTGGTGCATCTGCAGGTGCCTTGAGTCTGCAGAGGGAGCCAGGGTCATTCAGAAGTATGAGGAGATGATGCAACTGCTGGACAGGTGTGTGTGGATCTCATCTCAGTGTATTGCACTATATGTCATCATATTTAGATGTATGTCATTCTGAATAAAAGAACAGAAAGGAAGATTAAACGGAGTAGACAGGGACAGAATGGGACGCCCCTTCTTGGGCTGTAGATGTCAGTGAAGTCAGCAACATGAATTTCAGCTCCATCTCTGAAATCTTTGCTTCCCTGTAATTTCACAGCAGCTCTGTTTTTAAACTGAACATCTGTGATTGTGTTAGTTGAGTGTGTAACATTTATGAAGAAGCCCTGGTGGAATAGCATGGAGACATGCAGCTCTGGGCATGATTTATGTTCTCATTACTGTGGCGCTGCTCTGCAGATTATTTCACAGGGCTCCCATAATCCCATATGCTCTGCTGCTGCCCACTGATGGCAAGTGAGAAATGGCCTTTTAGACCACATCCAACATCAAAACCTGCAAGACGAACCATTCCTTTGGGAGGGGGTGGTGCTGTTTGTAGAATTAAACTGAGTGGAGACAGAGAGGTTTTCTCTTTCTATTCTTTTGAAGAAGTGTCCTCACACAAGGATGAGAAAAATCCCACACGCTTTATTTCACTTTGCTTACAATATATGGTCATTTTGGAGGATGTCGTTTGTGCTGCAGTTGAACTGTATTGTGTTAAACTGACAGGTGACCTCATTTATATCTATGAGGGTAGGCTAAAAAACGGAAACGCCTCTCTGTGTAATGCAATATAATTCAACGGCAACACAAACTGCAGCCTCCAAAATGACCGTAAAGATGAATCAACTCCTCTGTAAAACAATTTCAACAAAAAGATTTAGATTAGATTTATTGCAGGACTGTTTTATTAGACTGCATTAGTTGCAGCTAGGTGTACACAACTGCGTAACTGGCAACTGAGTGTACAGTGCAGTTTATAGTCCCTATAGTCAATAGGGAGTGATTTCGGTGGCGTCATGTACAAGCGAGCAGAGGTCCAATCAGCCAGAATCATTTAAAAACACTTGTGTGGGCATACATGGCCTTTAGACCAGCAGTAATAGACCTTTTTCTCAGCAGGCATTTTGGCACGTCGCAGCGGGAAAAGCGTGATTAATCTGTAACATTAGAGAGTGACTCCATTCAGGTTAGCAGGTTTCAGGGCCCTGGTATTTAGCATGTTAGCTCAGTGGCATGGCTTACTGAGACACTGAAGGGAATTGAGCCATCGTTCATCACCTTGTTAGCAAACAGTTAGCAGCTATTAACACGTCCAGCAAACACTGAGCTACAGTAATATTCATTTGGAGTCGAGTTTCTGGCCACCAGGTGAATGTAAGCCCCAGATTCACTCTGTTTTTGATGAGATGAAATATTTGGCTCTTAAGCTGCTAAATGCTTCACTGTTTCACCAGCCGGTAGCTAACTTTGTCTTGCTGTGCAGTCTTACAGACAATATCCAGTAGCTAAACGTCAGATGTACAGTGAGAAACACCTTCACACCATCAATAAGGACCCTATGCATTCATTTGCTGGAGGACAGAATAAGGGACAATAAGTGGACAAACCCTCAGCCCTGAGATATTATTGCGTTAAACAAACGTGTTAACAAACAATTGTACTGTCTACAGGGGCTACTGACGGTGAGACTGAGACATACAGTACATTTGCATCCTACAAAATGTGTCCATCGAAGTCATTTTTCAAGCAGAAATAACAAAGATCCAGTGGTTTCTACTGTAATAGTTTAAAAGTCAATGTGCATTCATGTAAAATTGTGATGGGCGTTTATTTTGCACTTGGGACATTTTATATACAAACAGTTGATCTGTTGGTTGGGGGACAGTTGGAAGATGACAGTTATTGTTTGTTGCCTTAGATTAGTATTAAATTGGTTATGAGTTGTGAAGGTTTAAAGGTCAGGGAATCAATATTGTCAGTGTAAGTGCTTACAAGCGCGTGTGTGTGTGTGTGTGTGTGTGTGTGTGTGTGTGTGTGTGTGTGAATACCCAGAAGTAAGTGAATAACTCTTTTGTGAATGAGATGCACATCACAGCACACAGCACATAGATACACTTACACACACCCTGACAAGCGCCCATTCTTTATGCTTCACACACTTCATATGACTCCTTCACTTTATGCCCCACCCACCCAGAGTAATCACAATGATGAACAACACCAGTTCTTTGCCCTCAATTTACTCCCATCAGAAATTAGAGCGCTTGTTATGCTGTAATAATCCTCGCCGCTGCCTCCGATGAACGCCACCATTATTATGTATATTCCAGTCAGGAACAGGACGGGCATGCTCACTCATTACCCCCGCAGACAAAACGCAGCGTGATTTATGGCCGCGACCGAGGCATTTGATTGCCTCTGCGTCTGCGGTGCCACTATCAGGAAATTAAGCTCACAGCAGAAATCCAATAAGGAGCACACAGTGTGCACTGAAGTTCTCATCATAATCGTGGCTATTTACAGATTGATATAGCTGTACAGAGCCCTGACATACTCTCTCTTCCCAGCCAGATGAATCAGCGTTTATCCTCATATTACCCCCCCACGCCTACATGTAACCCCCCTTCACCGCTACCTCTCCCGCTGCCCTTATTGTCCGCTTGATATAGACAAGCGAATCACGCCTCCCATTCTGTTTACAACCTCAGAGGATTGGTAAATGGCTCAATAATACGCTTTTTAGCTGCTTGTATATTTTGCTTATGTTCATTTTCATGATGTGAGGAGTTTTCACGCCTGCAGCCTTGTGAAATAAAAGCCTCGGCCCTTTTTTAAATAGGAATATGAAACAATGTTGTACGCTGGCGGGAGAGGTACAAATTGTTTTTCCGTGATAATAACTTTTGTTTGATTGTGATCGCAGATTGTGTTCTTTGTGTTTGCTGTTCCAGATACTCCACCAGCCTGTACGAGACGTGGACAGAGACCGTGGGCGAGAGTTCTCAGTACAACCTCAGCCTGCCATTAATCAGCAGAGACCCGGCCACTCAGCTCATCTCAGTCAACTTTAACCCACAGGTTTTTACACTGGGACCACATGCTAGAATAACTGATCCAAGACAGGCTGCTAGACGTGTCGCTGCTGGTAATCCTTCAGCTGGTAACGACTGTGGACGGGACGGGAGTGATTTTATTAGTCTGGTGATATATACAAGTGTCACACACGTGCCCGCAGCTGCATAAGAGAGTATTAAATAAAGCATTGATCTTTTTAATGAGTTGGCTCAGTATTTCAGTTTCATGCATTTAAAGGCAGTGATGTTGGGTCACGCTGCTCTGAAGAATTGCTAACCTGCATCTCATTAATCAGAGTTTTAGTGGAACGTTTTCTACCATATTACCAATATTCATGTTTTCTTTAAAGATGTTGAATATTAGCAGCCTGTACTGATAAAAATTGAAACTAATAAAAATTGTGAATGTCTTGATATGCTTTCCAGTGCTTCTGATTTCCCTTTCGATCTCTTCCTAGCTGGCGTCTGTTCTGAGGGAAGTGAAGTACTTGGAGGCCAGACAGACCGAGGCCATCCCTGAAACTGCAGTGCAGATCTACACCACCAGGGGGCAGCTGTGGCAGTATGTTGCCAACCTGGAGCTCACCGTGGGCCGATACAACAAGGTCGGCTTAGATCAGGCTAAAAGCAGCAAACACAGGGTGTGAAAGGATAGTTACAATCACTCACCCGAGCCGTTTGATGTCAGAGTGATGAAGCGGGAAGTTCAAGGGACTGCTGTGACGTCCAAGGCGAGGGTCACGTGACACTAATGCTAGCTAGCTAACCTGCTTGTATGTTTAATGCCAGCTGACCAGTGTTGAGGGTATGAGCAGGCACAGTTGTTGTATGCTCTTCATCAGTGGTTGTATTATACAGTACAAGTACCCCACATCTTGTGGTCAGGTCACAATAGACAGCAGAGGGAATTTGCCAAGACATTTGGAACGAATATTTGTTTTCGCCAGAGGTTGAAATGTTTCCTGCAGTGCCAAACGTGATATCACAGTTTCAGTTTGTCCAACATTTCTTGGCAAGATGCTTCAAAATATAGATTTTCTATTGCTTTGAATAATCGTGGTCCTCAGAGGCTTTATCCGAATGCTTCAGTGCCCCATCGTCTTTTAAAAAAAACTTTATCTCAAAATAAATGGCACAACCTTTGCATGTGTAGACAGGATATCTGAAGTTATATTGGCTGACTCACCACACTAACTTCACCCTTTTGCATGTTTTGCCCCACAAGTGATAAAAATCTAAGATGAATGAAGTTTTCAAATTTTTTCCCTCCAACATCAGTTTTGTTATCTGGTGTTTTAAAGAGCCTTGGAGCCGTGTGGAGCTGCTATCATGAATATAGAAGCAGCTACATTCCACGCAGCTGAACCACAGTAATTGCTGTGTATGTAGGGCGCTAACAAACAAGACGTACTTGAATTGTATTTTCAGAATATGCTGATGGGGATGTGCATTGTGTGTGTTTTCATTTGAAAAATGCTTCTCTTTGCCACCGACACTATCAGACACATAATTCTGTTGTTGGTCTCGGTGGGGAATCGAGGGGATGGGGGCAAAAAGGCAATTTCAATAATGTAGCATAAAACAATGTAAGAGCAATCACTAATGCAATTAACTCAGCCTAACAGAGGACAGCTCCCACAAAGCTCACCCACAGGACTCGCAGCTACCTCAATCAGATGATTACATATTAAAAATACAGCATTTCATTACTTTGGGTAGCTAAAAGTTCAAGTCCAATTAAGTCATGGCAACATGGAACAATCCAGAAACAGTGACTTTAATGAGGACGCCGTCCCGTCTTGATGCTCTGGGCTTCAAGGACACAGAAGTTATATTAAAATGATATTTCTGTACACACTTAACGGGAGCTGAAAATCACACGACATCTTTCTCTGTTTCTTTTTCTCGCTCTCCCACTGTCTGGCTGCAGGTGATGCAGTCGGTGCTCGACGTGGAGCATCCTCTGGTCCAGGACCAGCTCAGGGACATCGACACTCAGCTCAAAAAGGCAGAGGAGACTCTGAACTGGAACAGCCAAGGTCAAGACACCAACTTATATCTACCAGATACAGCTCTTAAGGAACGACACGTTTACATGTCTCGTTTTCAACTGATAAGCGTCTGCCCATCTGTAATCTGTCCCAAAAGACACATTTTGCTAATGCAGTGGTTCTCAAACCTTTTCTGTCATGCCCCCCCACGTAACGTAAGTGTTTAAGTGACCAAGTTTGAAGATATTTGTTTCTACCTCCTCCCCAGTACAATGGCAATGACAGGAATTTGTGATGATCACAGCATCTACAAATCAGAGCAGCGTGTCCTCCCACAGACCTCACTGTGTACTTTCTTTCTGAGCGTAACCAGACAAAATCACCTAGTCCAGCTTAGCATGAGGACTGGAATTCCATGCTGTAGCTGGAGACGCTGCACAGAAGTGGTGGGTAGCACATAGTGCTACACATTAAGAAGTAACACGTTTAAAATGTGTGTTTGTGTGCAGAAAAATCAAAAGACATACATATAACGTGTTCATTAGTAAGCTAACTGTTTACCCCTGCTTCGAGTCTTTATACTAAGCTAGGCTAACCACCTGCTGCCTCCAGCTCCGTACTTAACATGCAGACATGAGGGTTATATTAAGCTTCTCATCTCACTCACAGAATAGAGCGACTAGGAGTGTTTCCCAAAATGCTGAATTATTACTTAAAGTGGAAATCTACACTAGGGTTTATTTTTAAGGCTAAGCCCCTAATTAGACATCAAGTCCAGCTAAGTGAAATCTTTTTCTCTGTGTACAAATGTATATATGTATGTGTGTATATATATATATATATATATATATACATACATATATGTACACATACATATATACATTTTTATATTTATATATATATATATATATATATATATATGCTGTATATGTTTGCTATATTATCGGAGAGGATATGGTGTAAACAAACAGCAATACATACTGGTCAAACAGATATTTATTTGTATGAAAATTCACGGGTTATTAGAAGTATTCCTCCTCCCTGGCGTTTCCCTTCATCCTTGTCATTTCTAGGGCAGAGCAGGCAGCTCTGAGATGTGACACGAACAGCGAGGCTTTTTGGAAAACATATAAAATAAGAGTGGGAGAGGTGTTCAATCATTGATAAGCTTTGCTTGACACTCTGCTGGAAGGCATGTTGTTAGTTTCTTCGACTCCAGGATTCCCATAAGAACGCAGAAGAAATGAGAAGAGTGTTTACGGCACACGTCGATGCACTGGACTGTCTGTGGGGATAAACTTGCAGTCCCTCTGCAGAACATGCAGTAGTTGCACACTTATCTGCTTCATGTTGTGTGTGTGTGTGTGTGTGTGTGTGTGTGTGTGTGTGTGTGTGTGTATTCTGGATACTTCTGGATAACTTCAGAGGATTTCTGTCTGCTGTAGATTTATTTGGTGAAAGGGCTTCTTCTGGCCGTGTTAACAATGGATTTGGGACGTGGGTTTCCCACATGTAGAGATTATTCATTCCCTTTTAGAGCTGGCAGCATTTTCACATGTATGCATGTATGTATGTATGTATGTATGTATGTATGAATGTATGTATGTATGTATGTATGTATGTATATATATTGGAGCCCAAAACATTTATTTTTTATCTATGAAACAGTAATACTTGAACTTTAAATTTAATTTAATGACACTATCATGGCCTAAAGCATCTAAATGGTCTGAGATTGTCAGACTCTGAAGATCCGATATTGGACATTTCCAGTGTTTTAGTAACACACTCACATTGTTTTCATTGTTTTTTGTCCTTTTGACCTCTCAACTGTCCATCTCTATCATCCATTACCCACCAGATATTTGGCAGTATATCCAGGAGGTGCGAGACTCCGTCTGTGACCTGGAGAGCCGACTCCAGAGGGCCACAGACAACGTGGAGGAGATCCAGTGCTGCATGAGGTCCTGGGCCAGCCCCATGTTCGACAGGAAGGAGGGCAAAAAAGATGCACTGCTCAGTCTGGAGGACAGGGCTGAGAGGCTGGACAGATTTTACAGTCTGATACGGTCCTCTGGAGAGAACATCCACTTCCTGCTTAAGGTGGTTAAAGAAACGCATTGTTGTTTGACTTGTCAAGTTGGCTTTTAAGTTTCACTCACATTTCATCATTCTACAAGGTTATTATCAAGTCAGCACTTCCTGATTTGCTTTGAAAATCTTTTTCCAGTAATTTTCAAATGTGGTGATTCAGTATGAGTGTCACGCGTTGTCTCGTCTTAGAGCAACCTGGGGCTGATCAGGGCCGAGCAGACCTCTGTAGAGTGGAAGGCCTACGTGGAGTACATCGACGACATGGTCATAGACGGATTCTTCAACAGCATCATGTGCTCTCTCAAGTTCTTCCTGGATAACACTGGTAGGAGGTTCCCAAACAAACAATGCACAGAAAAATCTAATCGCAGACAGAAACACTGGCGCCTACAACTTGTAGGGATGTTCGCAGTGTTACTACTGTTGTTCCAAAGCCAGAAACTTGCCCCCAACCCTAAATGTAATTCCAAAAACATCATCCTCCTGCCAGCACCGACTTGGACAGCTTCTTGGCAAAACGTCCTCGGGGGGTTTGATGTAAATTGCGTGTCCGCCTGTCTTGGCTGCGCACATGAAACTGGCCTGGACTTGCTTGCTGGCATGAGTTTTGTCAACCAGTATCGATGGACTGGGATGTGGTTCAAGATGTGGTGGACTGTTGCCAGACTGCTACTTGGTCCACTTCTACACATTCTTTCGCTTCTACTTCCTATTTCTCTTCCTCCTCTCCTGTGTGTGTGTGTGTGTGTGTGTGTGTGTGCGCGTGATCAAACTGTCTTTTATGATTAGGAAGGTTCTGAACTGACATTATTAAATATGAAATATCTCAGGGGCAGATATGATAACAGCACAGCCGTCCTCTAAGGCTAAAAAATCCTGGCTAAAAGGACGTTTAGCCATTCAGTACTTTCCTTCAGACAGTCTGAAAAACACAAGACCATCTTATGTGAAATATTATTATACAATTATTATAGAGATATTTTCTACAAAGATTTTGTTTTAGATGAAATAAAAAAAGCATCTTCATAATATTATTTTAACGTGTTAGCATGCTAACATCGGCTAATTAGCACTAAACACACACTTTTCCTTTTATCTCTTGATGGATTCTCCATTTGTATCGTCTCGTGACCTCCTGACTTTTTCCTTTAAGGTCAAGAGATGTGGTTAGGCAGGGAAAAAGCATGCCACCTCATGCTTCCTTCCCTCCTTATTCTGCTCCTTTTTCTTTTACTAATTCGCCTTCTTGTCTTCCTTCATACACCACATCCACTGTGGTATGTTTTCAGTGAAAAAGAAATCTTAAAAGTAATCCATATGTTTTACTTTGGCAGTGTTTCCACAGCAGTTTCATCAGTTTCCTTTGTGTCCAGACCAGAGAGCGGCCGTGGCTCCTCTCTTTGAGGCCCAGCTGGATCTGCAGGTTCCTGACATGGTGTTCACTCCGTCTCTGGAGTTTGGGGCAGGAGACAGTTTCTTCGAGCTGGTGGAGAGCCTCATCAATGATGTGTTCAGAATCTCCTCACTGGTGCCACGCCTCGCCCAGCACAGCCCCTTCCCCCACTACCAGGTACTGACTGAGCTTCCACTTCTATTACTAATGTCATGCAGATCACTCCCATCAACGTACCACATGTTACGTTACAACTATCAAAACGCTGTGATTGGCTTCTGATCCTTTCCCGTCAGGCGGACATGGAGGACATGGCTGATCTGGCAGACATGCGGCATCTCCTCATGGAGCGCGTTCAGGGCGTCATGGCCACGTGCTGCGAGTTTCGCAATTCTCTGGAGAGCTACAGCTACCTGTACGTGGAAGACAGGAAGGAGTTCATGCGTCAGTTCCTTCTCTACGGCCACGTCCTCACCAACCAGGAGATGGAGGTTTACACTGAGGACGGCGTCTCAGAGAACCCACCAACACTGGATAACTTTAGAGAACAGGTGGACGGGTGCGTATTAGTCGAATGGAGTGTGAGAGTATGTCTGTGTGTGTGTTTCGAGAAGTTAGTGTTGGGTTCAGCTTCTCTTTACCTGACTGAAATCTGTCGTCATGCTGTAGGTATGAGAAGATCTACGAGGAGGTGCAGGGTCTGGAGCCGGTGCATGTGTTCCACGGGTGGATGAGGCTGGACGGCCGCAGCATGAAGAGTGCCTTGCTCAACATCATAAAAAAGTGGAGCTTCATGTTCAAACAGCACCTCATCGACCACGTAACGAACAGGTGAAGTACAATTTTAAACAGCTGCTACAGCCTTGTTATTATCTATATTAGCTCATTGTGGCTAATGTTAAATTGCTGTGTAACTGAGTCAGTTTGATGACTAAAACAGCAGAATTTCACTGCAAACTCTAACAGGTATTGAGTTCAACTTTGATGAAGTGTCTTTCGGCTGTTGACCAATAAGATATCCCGCTCCAGAGAAGAGGCATGGTTTGAAGTCAGTTATGAGACAGATGATGCTGAAAAGATTTTCTGAGGCTTTGGAAAGGAGCCACAGAAGACGTGTGGTTTCACAGGCTGAGGAGTTCTGCACCCTGTAATGCTTATTGTCATCTGTCCCCAGTCTGTCAGATCTGGAGAAGTTTGTCAGTGTGGCTGAGGCGGGCCTGAGCCAACAGGTGGAGGAGGGCGACTACGGTGGCCTGGTGGGGGTCATGGGTCACCTGCTGGCTGTTAAGGAAAGACAGAACACCACAGATGCCATGTTTGAGCCGCTGCAACAAACCATCGCTCTGCTGAAGGTCTATGAGCAGGAGCTGCCTGATGTGGTCTACAAACAGTTAGAGGTAAAGACGTATCGCTGCACATTATTTTGACTCGCACATATTCTTTATTCTGTTCCTTTGAGCTGAGACGGAGACATTTCTTGCTTGTTCTTTCTGTCTTCCAATCGGTCGTCTCTGTTCTGCGCTCTTCCTCCGGGCAATTCATCATGTGTCACTCCTGCCCGCCTTGCTCTTATCTCCTTCTCTTTATCTGCCTCTCTCTATATCTGTCTGTTTATCTGTCTATCTGCAGGAGTTGCCAGAAAAGTGGAACAATGTGAGAAAGCAGGCTGTGTTGGTGAAGCAGCAGGTGGCGCCTCTGCAGGCCATCGAGGTGGCCAGCCTGCGTCGGAAGTGTGCCTCATTCGATGTGGAGCAACACACCTTCAGGGAGCACTTCCGCAACAACGGGCCACTCCGGTACAATGAATACTGCATTCAGGAGTTTGTTTGGAAACACTTTAACGCCCCCGTGTATCATTTCTAATCACAATCAGAAATATCGTCAACCTCTCGCGTGATTTCAGAGCAGGACCTCTCCTTGAGCGAGACTTCTGTTTCTGATTAAACAAAAAGGACTCGTACTCTTTAATAAACGATCTCTCTGTCGGGATCTTTTCCGTAATGTTGTCAGACACTTTGAATAATCGGAGCCAGAGTCTGTGGAAAGAACAAGCACTTTTAGTGGACGTACTTTGACGGGCGTCATGGCATCCTGTTTTGCAGATGCCAGCACAGACCAATTCCAAAACGTGATAACTTTTAGTCATTTACACCCCAAAATATGTAAAATGTTTTAATAAAAATAAGCGCCCAGGTCTGAAAATACCAGAATAACCCTTTAACTTTACCAAAATGTTTCTGTATAGTGAAATTATCATAACTTCCAGCTTTCGTCTGACTTCCATTGGTCGCACCTTTTGGGGTCAAAGTTCACTTTAACACAAAAACTCCTGGGTGTGTTCAGCCACAACTTTTGGCCTTCGTGAGTAGATTCAATCCGTTCTGTCATGGAGAATGAAGAAGTATTTCTAAATTAACTAACATGATATAAGAAATGTATTAAAATTACTGTAGAATATGTCTTCATATTTTATATAAATTGTATTTCTTACAACTGTAATATCATACGACCAGTTCATCAGTTCACCATTATGAATGCTTCACAGTTGTAGTCAGAAATTAAGACGTGTATAGTTTCCTTGGTGACAAAGTCCAGCGAGTATCTTTGAAAAGATAAGAATGTCACCTTCCTGTCGTCTCACTTGATATTAGAGTTATCTTGCATCCGACAAGGCTAATTGAATCTTAACATAATGATAATTAATTCATAGGTAGAGATGCTTCGTCATAATGTCTAATTGTCAGATTAGTTATGTGTGTAATTGGTCTCTTAATAACCTGGTGATTATTTTCCCATTAATGTCATGGAAGTCATTGTTAATTGTCACAGTGTGCAGTTAGCGCTGGGGTCTGGTTATCCTGCAGCCAAGGCTTGGCAAAACTGCAGCCCTTCATTACCTAAACACAGCCTGATTTATACTGTGTGTGTGTGTGTGTGTGTGTGTGTGTGTGTGTGTGTGTGTGTGTTGATGGGTGCTCGTGTGCACTCATACACTCGTCCAGGTTTGACAGCGAGAGCCCCTACCAGATGTTGGACGCGTTCCACCGGCAGATCCAGGAGCGGGAGGCGGTGATGGCCTCCCTGGTGGAGTCTGCCAGCCTGTTCGAGGTCACCGTCTCCGAGTACAAACAGCTCAGACAATGCAGGTAAAGCCCAAAGCTGCAAGGAGAAAACACCACAAGCCCGTGCCAAATTCGCAATTAATGAGCCATTATAGCAGAGATGCTTTTTTACGTTCACAGTTTCAGGTTTCATGCTGGTTCAACTCACTTTGTCCACTCTCTTTCATCCCCAAGGCGTGAGGTGGGCCTGCTGAAGGAGCTGTGGGACATGATCGGCGTGGTGGAATCCAGCATGGCGGCATGGAGGACGACTCCCTGGAGAGAGATCCACGTGGAGGACATGGAGCTGGAGTGCAAACGTTTCTCCAAAGAAATACGAGGGCTGGATAAAGAGGTATGGGAAGAGATTTAAGTCTGTCACATCTATCACAGGTTAACTTCAACCAATCAGATCTTGAGTAAGTGACTTCTGAGATACTTCAAGCCCAAGGAACGTATCATTAACTCAGTATGTAAGCTAAGCAGCCAAACATGGTTATGTGCATTTTAACAGTGCAGTTCCCCTCACACTAGCAACTACACTGCAAAACAAGAACAACGCTGGTTCCTTCTTTCCATGTCTTCTACATGGATAATTGAACAATGAGGGTGCTGACTTTGAAACTTTAGCCTCAGTCTCATTCTTTTAGCATGATATCATGAAGCCAACGAGGGCATATTTAAGACCCCTCTCTAACAGGTCCGCTGGAAGCATCTAAAAATGACCTGTTGTTTTTAAACCCACTCGTGGAGCTACGGTTGGCGTTTGGTTTTCCTCTGTGTGAAATCAAGGACCCACTGTTTTAAAAGTTCTTAATCATTTCAAGCAGTAAATCTGCTGTTATCATTTATGGCGTGCAAGAACATAAAGCTTGTGAGCAGCGACATCCCACTGCCTTTACTCTTGCCTGCAGCTGGGAGTTTCAGGCCCTTGAGCAAAGCTGGGAAGAACTAAACATGTATAAATGCATGTGTCAACATCGCTGGAATAAATACAACTCGAAATAAATCAAGCTCCCTCGTCTCTGTCAGAAGCCCTTGTACTGATCCCTGACCTGTGTCTCCGATAGGTTAGAGCGTGGGAGGCCTTCACAGGGCTGGACAGCAGGGTGAAGAACCTCCTCATCTCCCTCCGGGCCGTGGCGGAGCTCCAAAACCCGGCCATACGAGCCCGACACTGGCATCAGCTGATGGCTGCTACTGGAGTCCGCTTCACCATGGACCAGGTTTGTTCTGGAGATAAGTGATAAGAACGTAGCTCTGTTCATGACTTTGAGTGAATGTTTCCGTATTATGTTTGATGATGATATGAAAATGAGCAGTGGTGTTAATAATAATAACAACAATAATAATAATGTGCAAATGATTTCGGGGCAAACTTCAAGACTGGATGCACACACACGGCAGTTTTCTCCAATTATTTTCTTCTTTTCTTTCCCAGCTCTGTCTGCATCCTCACTGGGCTCGTACTGCGTGCACCTCTCCAGCTGTTTAGTTTGAAAGATAGACTTAATTGGCCATATGACTAGTCTTATAATGTACTCACAAACTCACTGTTTTCCATTTAGCGGGTTGCAGATTGTTCGCTGTTCAGTCACCAGTTTTATACCTGCTAACCCTGCGCCACACCTACAGGCAACATAGAGTGTTTAAGTACTTTACAAAGTATAAAGTAACACAATATATTGTTGGTCTTTGAGTGTAAGGAGACACCACATCTCTAAGGTTTCAGTTCTATTCAGTTGTAATCTGTTGTTACATACAGTATATTTCATTTTCATGTTTTCATAGCACTAACTAACTTTAATGTTTTCACATGAAAATCTTGTGTCAAACCGTGACAGCTGCTGTTCTTAATAAAAATGTCCTCAGCCGCAGATAATTAAGGTTATTTCTTTGACTCCTGGCTGTTCTCTGGCCTTCAGTGTCCATTTTAATATTTGATGTGATGACGTCCCTCGTACGAACACATACTGTAGACAACAAATACAGGCTCAGACTTAATTAGTTTTGAGTTATTTAAATGTTCTCCTGTAGCGGTGTAGCGACTGTTGGAGGTGATGCAGGTTGGACGTTGTGAACTCTCTCTCACTGCAGCTCTGCAGTTTGATTATAATAGCTGGTTTCTGCTGCTCCACATTAATGACACTGTGTTCTTGTTAAACTGAAACCAGCAATCACAGCCGGAGCTCTGTTGCTAATATTATCATATTATATAATGTAGCTTATATGAATTGTGGGTGAGGTACTAATGTGGTTCTCTGCGAGCAGGAAACGACTCTGGCTGACCTGCTGCAGCTGAACCTGCACTGCTTTGAAGAGGAGGTGAGAGGGATCGTGGACAGGGCTGTTAAAGAGATGGGAATGGAGAAAGTCCTCTCGGAGCTCAACTCCACGTGGACAGGTACAGGCAGGGACCACTTTGCTCCAACCGCACTGTCCTGTAGTCTGTGGTTGCAGTCCTAATCCTGCCGCCCAGAGTTGACGACCTACTGGCTGTGATCCCGTCCAGGTATGCAGTTCCAGTACGAGCCCCACCACCGGACCCAGGTGCCTCTGCTGCGCACAGACGAGGAGCTGATCGAGACGCTGGAAGACAACCAGGTGCAGCTGCAGAACCTCATATCATCCAAGTACATCGCCCACTTCCTGGATGAGGTGTCGTCGTGGCAGAGCAAGCTGTCTGTGGCCGACTCGGTCATCTCCATCTGGTTCGAGGTGCAGCGGACGTGGACCCACCTGGAAAGCATCTTCATTGGCTCAGAGGACATCCGCTCACAGCTGCCTGAGGTTAGACAGATAGAATCACGTACATGCGCACTCACACACTGTTAATTACAGCTCTATAGGTATACATCACTGACAAGCTCATATGCATGCAGGCCTGATCCTGCGCCCCTGTCGTTGCCATATGAGCCCAGACAGCATGACTGTTATAGCTGTTAATTAAGAATGCGTTAATTTGCTCATACTCCTAGTTTAGGAGCTGAGATTACACCATTTTTTAATTGCTCCCATGATGCTTGAGCTGTGCCTAAACCCAGATGTTTGCTATTAAACCTCTGTTTCTCCGCTCTCTCTTTGGGGAACCTGAACCCCCTGGTCGGGCTCCCTTGTGAAATCTGCTGCAGGACTCCAGGCGCTTTGAGGGGATTGATTCCGATTTCAAAGAGCTGGCAAACGCCATGCATCAAACGCCCAACGTGGTGGAGGCCACCAATAAACCGGGCCTGTTTGGTAAACTGGAGGACATCCAGAGCAGGTGAGACTTCTCTCTGTTCCTACTCCTTCTGTCTGTCATCAGGGGCACTGCTGTGCAGGAATTATACTTCTGACGCATGAACAAACACACGGACTCTGTGTATTTCTCTGCAGGCTGTCTCTATGTGAAAAAGCTCTGGCAGAATACCTGGACACCAAACGTCTGGCCTTCCCCAGATTTTACTTCATCTCTTCAGCTGATCTGCTGGACATCCTGTCTAATGGGACCAACCCACACCAGGTGGCTCCACTGATTTTTGCCTAAAGCGGTAGCAATGAATTTTATGCTTCAGTCTGTTCAGAGTCAGAAAAGAAACTTGCCATGCATAGCACTTTTCACAAGTTGCTTTTTAACACTTTTCTAAAGCCAATGTTTATTTGCATCATTGAGCTCTTTTGCTGGCTGCAGCTGTTGACTTTTGTAGTACCTGCAGTGTCCACACAGGGGCAATGTCGCTCATAGTTTTGCAGCCTGCAACAACCTGCGCCATCAGGACATTGTCTTATGCATTTCCACCTTAGAGAAATAAATCACTGTTAAGCACAACTTGTCACTAAATCTTTCTAAGAGGAAGTTAGCAGGCATGCAGCAGAACGTGGGTCCTGCCCTTCTATGAATGATTCTGGAAAACAGTAATGAAACGTTATTTATTGGCACGGCGGCAGTCAGCCCGTGTGCTGAGTTTAAGTGAGCCTGAGCTGAATGTGTCTGTCTGTCCGCTCAGGTCCAGAAGCATCTGTCTAAGCTGTTTGACAACACGGCTAAGATGCGATTTGAAGCAGATGGAGAGGGGAATCCTTCTATGACCGGTCTGGGCATGTACAGCAAAGAGGAGGAGTATGTCCCCTTTAATCAGCCCTGTGACTGCACTGGTCAGGTAAAATAAACGTGTCATCTTTTATTCATGCCTCTGAAAGTGTGCTACCATAACTTCTGTAGGTTGAGCTAAATGCTAAAGACATTTATTATCTTCATTAGACTTGCTGACAGTGGCTCTACGGCTGTCTGGAGATGAATGAAATGGATGAGGATATTCACTTACCTGCCCTTTTCTGTAATGGAAGAAAATATATATCAAATATAAATATCACAAACCACAATAAAGGAGGCAAATGAAACTGAGTCTGTCATTGCCCCTAAGGTTTTGCATATTAAAGCCCATAAATCCATTAATTTTCCATTACATCCCATAGTATTTGCCTGACACCACTTCCACTCTAATGCTTATTAATGACCTCATTAGGGTCCATTGATAAGCCTGTCGGTGCTCACGTGACACACATTGTAATGTTTTTGACATTTGCATTCACAAGTCTGTATTTGTTTTTTGTGTTTTGTGTGTGCGGGGGGGGGGTGGGGGTTGTGTAAGGTGGAGGTGTGGTTGAACCGGGTTCTGGACACCATGCGCTCCACCGTTCGACACGAGATGACCGAGGCAGTGACGGCCTATGAGGACAAACCCAGGGAGCAGTGGCTGTTCGACTACCCGGCTCAGGTAAACAGGCTCAGCGGGATGACTGCACTCACTTTGGGAATCTGTCCCATTAGTCACCTTATCCAGCATCTGATGGATTACTACCATAATCATGTCTGTGCCTCTCATAGATATTTCAGTCCAGTGCACACACACACACACACACACACACACACACACAGTTTGCAGCCAGCCTCTGTTGAGTATTTTGAACACTCTGTGATAATGGAGCGCTTGTCTCTACCTGGAAATGCTAATGATTCTCTGAAAGTAAATATGTGCCTGCTATCAGTGATTCTCCTACACGGCGAGAAGTTGCAGCTAACAAACAGATTCAGGACTTTAGAGCAACGTTGAAATCAACTTCAGGATCAACAGTGTCTACGGCATTAAAAAAAAGTGCTGGATCACTCTTCAAGTAACTAGCTGGTTTTAAATGATTGAAAAAAAAAAATCAAATAGAAACAAAGTCGAACCTTTTGAATTTCTATAAAATATTGCAGATCACCACTGTAGATAATAAAATAAAAGAGAAATGGGAAAAGTTTCTGACGCATCAGCAGAAGATTTGAAGTAAGTGGAAACTTTAACACATCACAATCAAAATACTGGAGGGAATTTTCTTGAAAAATGAGATATTTTATGGCGTCTTTATAAGTGTGGGAAATGTGTCCCCTTAGCAGGTCGTAGGTGCTGGAGAGGATGTGGGGAGCAAGTAGGAAACTATAAAATAAACAGAATAAGAGAGCGATTACTCCTTCTCCATCCCCCAATCCCCGTGGCTCCTCTCCTCTCCTCGCCTCGGGTGGCCTCTGGGGGGGGCGGGGGGGGGGGGGGGGGGGGGGGGGGGGGGGGGGGGGGGGGGGGGGG
>JAVQJD010028821.1:0-30877 GCA_036023655.1 Nannoperca australis | reverse complement strand
ACCTGACCATGACATTTAACTTGCAGAACATTATGTGTTTCCTGAGGATCGGCCTGCAGAGGATCTACATGAAGTGAGGACTGTGGAGGAAGAGTCTCTCTTCCGTGTGGCCTACCCAGAGGTGGTGGAGAGCTACCTGCGAGACAAAGCTCTGGCCGAAGAGAACAAAACCAACAGTAAGACAATCATTTCACATGCATATTGGTACACAAGCATGCAATGTTAAGAACAATATAATAATATTCTGAGCCCCCCCCCCCCCCAGACTTGACAAGCTCCAAGACTTCCCACATTGCTCTGACGAGGGCGTCCTGATCAAAGGCACCTGGAGCTTTGACTTGTTTGTCTATTACAGCAGCTCTGACACCTGAAAATGTAGAGTTTGGCAGCTAGACTAGTTCACACCAAAGGCTTTGATGCCGCCGAGAGGTGTCTGTCTCACAGGCCTCGCTGTCACTTTATGCAGGTTGGACTTTGCCGCCCCCATCCCCCAACTGCTGTAGAGCTGCACTTCCTAATGTTCCTAACCAGCTGCTGACATCCACTCTCAATCTTCTTTACAGAGAAGAAGAAGCCAAAGAGTAAAAAGGAAAAGCCATCTGATGTCTCCGACGGTGTTTCTGACCTCCTGGCTCAGATGACCCTTCAGAGTTCCTCTGCCACTCAACCACAAATGCTGCTCCCTACTATTTCAAACGCAGAGGGAGCGGAAGTGGTGGTTTTGGACACGCCTGTGACCCATAAACAGCAGCAGAAGTCAAAAGAACACCACAGCAGTCCAGGCGTTTGCCCCAATACTCCTCTGTCTCAGGCAGAATCCATCACCGATGCTTCGCCTTCTGTCTCTGCTGTTATCGACGCTCTACACCTGAGCGATATTGACTGGGATGCCCTGTCTTTCGCATCCTCTCCAACTCCACAATCAGCCGCAAACCACACAACCGAGCCCAACCTTAGCAAAACTGCGGACAGCGAGGACGTCAAGGAAACCGAGGGCGATAACACCCCAAGGGACGTCCGAGAAGCAGACTCCAGTACTGCTCCAGAGATGTGCTACACAGAGTGTCCTCTGAGGGACAGGGTGCTCATGAGGAACACGGCCAAAGCTGTAAAGCAGATAGAGATACACAATGACGTGGTCTCAAAACAGCTAAACTATGAGTTAGCTTCTTCTTATGACTCAAAACCAAATGGACCGATTCACAGTAAAGGCAGCGGTGACAGTAAGTTGCCAAGAAAGGAGTCTGCTGTTAACACAAAAGAACCGCTCACTGACAAAAGCCAGTGTGCAACAAATAAGGCAGAAACTCACAGTTCAAAGCAGCAGCTGAGGCCTGCAGTTCAAGCTCAAAGTAAGACGAAGGACAAATGTAACGGCTCCCAAAAGCCTCCCCACAAATATAAATTTGTCAGAGCAGCCATTTCATCTTTGGCTGTCCCGCCGCAGAGGTGCCACTCTGACCTAGGTCAAAGCGACGAGGACGGGAACCCGCCGCGGACCACTAAGAAGAGCGTGTGTATGAGCGTATGTTCGTCCAGCGAGGAAAGCGATGCAGAGAACCAGCAGTTTGCACCTCAAAGAAAAGCAAAGATCAAGCCCATGAACAAGATCTCCCTGAAACCTGTTTCTGGACCCAAAATAACCCAACCGACAGCGACATTGTATCGCCTAATACCTGTATCAACAAAAAGCACGCGCCAGGATGTCTCACCAGCTGATGTGGGTGGTGACGTGTCCCTTCCGACTCCAGCATCACCTGTCGTCGTGTTGGACAGCGATGATTCGGTGATTTGCAGTGACAGTCCGCTGCCGCTGTCGGAGAGACTGAGGCTGAAATTCCTGAAGTGAACAGCATGATTACGGGATGATGGACAAGAACACGTAAATTATTGAATGTCGAATGTGAAAGTTTACTCCTAACCTTAGAAATAGGAAACAAAACAAGATCCACATCTTTTTACACCAGAGCTGCAACAGTTGGTTGACAGAGTTAGTTAATCAGCAGCTTTTGATAATCCAATAATCATATTTCAAGCAAACAAGTCAAACTTTTGATGGTTCCATGTGTTGCTTGTCCTTTTCTTAACATTATAATAATATATATAATATATTATCTTTGGACAAAACAAGACATCAGCGAGGACTTTAGCAAATTGTGATGCCCCCCCCCCCAATAAAGGTTAGTCTTAGCTTTGCCACAACCTGTTACTGTGATCCTAAATGTAACAGTCTGTAGTTGAGCATAAACAGTTTGAAGTATTAAATGAGTGAGATGTGTGTGTGCGCACAAAAGCATGAACTTGTTCAAATTAATAAGTTCCTTAGGAATGTTTTGTGGCACCAAAGTTCGCCTTGCCATAACCTGTTGCTCTGATCCTGAAATGCACCATTTATGTAGATCAGTGGAAAAGGTTTAGCACTGTTTTCAGTATTAAGTGCCATTTCAAAGCACCACATGTGCTTATCCTCTCCCACTGCCGTTTGACAAGCTACATGTCACTAATGCTAGAGAGAGAAAGCACTGCAGCTGAGAGGGAAACACAGAGGACGCTGAGCCATTGGTTTTACAACCTGCCCGTGTTGGTCCCCTTGATCATGAGTGAGGCCTTACACACCTTTTCAGACATGAAAGGTCTGGCAGGAGCTTGGTGACAGCTGCATCCTCTGCCCAAACAACAAGTCAGCCCAAGTACCGCGACTTAATTCTTATTTTTCTTAAAGCAAGTGCTGTAAATTAAAAGATTGTTTTTTTTCCGGTGCAAAACAGCTCGTCTCCCAAAGTACGTCGAGTGGAAACTCCGGACAGGACAGTGAGGTTATACTATTTATAAGGTAATAATAGTATCGACTTGTGTTTTCAGACAATATAACTTCCAGACTGAAGACACACGCAGGCCTGACTTGGTGTTAAGGTCCAAGGTGAAACGGCATCCTCTCATTCCTTCATTAGACAAATCACATCAAACTGATAATTGTCGTCGAGCAGACTTTAAAGAGTAATTTCCCACAAAGGGAATCTAATTATTTTTCTTTCTATCACATTATCCGTCTATTTAGCCTTATTCACACCCCAGTGATAACGAACGACGTCCTTCGGGAGGGTCGCATTTTGGCACTTGAGATTTTCTTTGAACTTTTTTTTTCGCCTGAGCTGTGAACCCATAAACCTCCGGAGATCTGCTTCTATATAAAAACGCTTTGGCAAAATCACCTTCACAGAATCTGCCTGTCATTCGCCCTTGATGTCATCCTCGCCGCGTGGACGTCTGGAAGCCTCGGGATTCTGCTAACATGGACCTGGAGGTTGTTGGGGCTAAAATAGGCCTACTGTCCGAGTGGAAAATTCACGAGAGTACTTATGGAGAGGATCTGGACTCGCTTCAGTCCGCCTCGCCGGAGTCCTCGGTGGACTCCTTGTGCTCTTCGCCGGAGATGTGCTACTCCAGCGGGCATCAGGAAATCGGCGACTTCTCTTACGGCTTCAAGGGACGCAGGGAGAGCCCCGCGGCGCAGAGGCACGGCAAGCCCAAGATGTCCACCAAAAGACGCGTGAAGGCCAGCGAGAGGGAGAAGATGCGGATGAGGAGTCTCGCAGAGGCTCTGCACCACCTCCGCGACTACCTGCCGCCGGACTACAGCAAGAGAGGACAGCCCCTGACCAAGATACAAACCCTCAAATCCACAATCGAATACATCAACAAGCTTTCGGACATCCTGAGCCGCGCGTAACGGACGCAAATGGACCACTTTTACGCATCGGGTTTACTCTCATCTGGACATTTGTTGGGAGTTAGTTTTATATATCTCACGAGTAATGCAACATCTTTAAGATAACAATCATTCTATATCATTTCATATTTTTCCTTCTCTGCTTTTGCCCTTCTCTTGATGTAAATATTTTTTGCGGGCACTTGGTAATTATTTTTGTATATGAGGCTGCCTTTGTTTGAATTATGAATTCAGTGTTTGGAAATAGAGTTTGCGGTTTGTGGATATGTATATGTTTCGGTCATGATAACTTGATGGGTATGAAATACAGCTTTACTAGAGAAGAATCTCCAATATTCTTATGTTTGTCTTAACAGAGAATTGAGAGAAACCTCGTTTCATACTTGATGCTGTTTTTAAACTCTTTATTTGTGATAGCCTTTATTTTAGAACTTAAGTAGCTGCATTATATTTTAATGTTTTATTGTGTCTGTGGTGAGTTAAATTGTCCATCCATTTTTTTCTCAATTGTCTAATAAACCTGTCTTGTTTAACATGTTCACGCTGTTAAACAAATCCATTGCATCCGTGTGTCAGATCCAGGTTATAGTCAATAAATTAGCTTTATCTGTTCAACTTGTGGCCCAATTAATTAATGAACCGTCTTCAGGATAAACAGGGCAATTAGTACGCACGTCAGCCAAATCCTCCAATCAGATGACCGAAATACCAAACGCAGCCTTAATGAGCGCAACAAATAGCCAATCAGATACCTGCATTCTTTCCGGTGGGCGGGAACTTTCACATAATGTGTTCTCACAAAGAAATCCCAACCTGGGATGTAGTCTAGTCTGACGAAGCCGCCATTTCAAAAGCGCAAAGGAGCTAAAGAAGCTGTTGGAAATTTTGTACATGTTTTTATTTTTTTAACATATATTTATTTTTTCTTAGCAAATAGGAAATTATATTACTTTTTGAATCTACCTCGCGTGCAACTGAAAGTAAGTCATCCCTTCTCTAGCTGCATTTCACCGGAGCACCAAAGCGTTTGAAATTCACAGGAACGCCCCTTTCGTACATGACTTAACATTTAAATACACTTGTTATTAGGCGTATTCATTTCGTGTTTGTAATTAAGAAAGGGTCTTTCCAAACGTTAAAAGCCTACTTGAATACTATTTATGACAAAGCAACAGTTTTGGACACGGCTTACTGGATGTCAGGTCTGCTCTAAGATGATAATTCCGGGAATTAGACAGGGCCCTTCCAGCGCTTTGCATTATAATTTAACTAGCTGTGCTCAACATTAGCCCACACATGCAAAAGAGTATTTAGGAATATTATTACAGACTTGTAGAGCATTTGTTGCACAGGGCCCCTTTGGTGGTCCTCGCTTAATTTTTAAGAGCTCACACGGCTCTCGGGATCAGGATAAAAATGTTTCCGTGACGCTCGACGTGCCTTTGGCTCTGCGGGCTTATTTACTTTAAAATAACACCGTGTGTGCAACAGTCCTCCGTGGCACGGTTACACTCGAGTTTCATGTCAATGGCACATGTATAATAGGCAGTGTATTCCGAGCATTGAGGAGTCTCGATAGATAGACAGATTTCTGTGTAAATAGGTATAAAGATATGCAGATAAATGGATGGATGGGTGACCAAAAGAAATACCGAACAATTGAACCATCATGAATGTAGGTTTCATCGCAAGGTTTAGCTAGATGCACCTTTATAAACTGGCAGTTCAGAGAAAAAATGGCACAAGGAACATACAAAACATAGATATAAATACAACAGTGGCTGCATAACTTAAAATAGGCTACACAGGTGCTGAAACTCACAGCTCATCTGTCTTTGAAGGATAACAATTGATCTCAAATCCCCTAAAGTGTTTTTAGACTTTCATAGACCATAAAGATTCCCACAGGTAGAAATAGTATGCTTATAGTGACATAATCATACCATGTTGCATTTTTATCATCTGCAATATTGTTAATAAATGGGTTATTGCTTTTCCTGTATGTTTATTGTATTCTTATAGAATGGATTTTAGAATATGGTTCTTTTTTTAAAATTGTATTTAACCAACGTGTGGACATTTGATGCTCGTGGGGAAATGTGTCATACACACTGCAAGAAAAACAAGTCTCTTTCAGTTTATGTTCTTTTGGGGTGGTTACTCCCTCAGGGTGAATTTTGAAAGTCATTTCAAAAATAAAAATTCCCATAAATATGTTACCTTTCCCCTATATCACAAGAGTCCACTCTCCGCTGACTTGCAGTGTCACAGATGCTGCATTTCCAGTAGTGATCAGAGACTTTGTCACTATTAATAATTTCCCCCACAGCTTTGACTTGCAGTTGTCCGTACTTAACTCCCAAAGTTGTCCCCTGCTGCAGTATGAGGCATGTCTGTCACACACAGTGACAGACCAGTGCAGAGAATGCAACACTCAGGTTTCATCTTTCCAAGATCTGCTGTGTGATCTTTGAACCTCATCAGTCCCAGCAGAACGCTAGCGTCCCATTCATGTTAGGTTTGCACATGAACCACTTAGTGTACCTCGCTGTCAATCAACGTATCAACAGCACTGGTCTTTATGAACAAAATAACCTATCCAGCTTGGTTATAACCTCTCATTGTGTGTTGTTGTGGTGATCCACACAACACTTTTCCCTGATGGGAAATGAGGCTATAGAGAGTTCACTAAATAGCTGCCTGTGTTAATTATTCGTTATAATGAGGCTTCCATTTGTTTACGTCATGCATAATTACCTTATAACTGCAGGGAGCTTACAACTTATTTTTGCATGAATTCATTAAAAATTATATTTTATATATTTTTATATATAAATGTATATATAAAATAACTTATGTTTTATAACTTAACATGGAAAAAATGTTTGGTGTAGGAAATGCATGCTAGAGGTTTCCATCGTGACATAGAAGTATATATAAATGTTGACCTGCATCCTTTCAGATGGATGCGGACACAGAAGAAAAGATGACAGAATCTTCAAAAACTTCCAAGGATGAATCCGAGAGACCCATAATGGACAACAAAGCCAGGTCAGCATTACGGTTCCTCACAGCCTCGTACTGTATTCATGGAGACATGATGGTTTTTAAACTGCATGTAAAGGTCTCATCGATATGTCGAGTGGCCTGTCACAACTTGAATGATCGAGCATGATTGAACTTGGACAGGTTGCTGTTTTCCTCACATTTCTATATCTCCTCAGGGGTCGTGGTGGGTTTAGAGGCCGTGGTCGAGGGGTTCGGATGAGTCGAGGCGGCATGCGCGGTGGGCGGGGGATGATGAAAGGTTTCGGTCCACCTGGATTTGGGAGGGGTCGACCGAAAGACGGAGCCATGAATGGATTTGGACCCATGAGGTACTGACATTTGAAATCTACATGGTGATAAGTATAAATTATTGCTTTTATTTGTTAGTATGCAAACAATTAGTGTGGTCATAAAACATATAAGGCTTATGCACTTCGAGTAAAAAATAAAAAAAAGTTTTTTGAAGGAGATTTAAACCAAATCTTAAACAACTACCATGTTCTGTATTTAAAATTAAAATACTTAACGTTTCTGGGCAAATTACACTCGCCTGCCCTTCTCTTGCAGAGGAATGAGGAGGATGCGACCTTACCCAGACCTGAGAGGTCATCGAGGTAGGGGTGGACCAATGGGCATGGGCCCTCCTCCTCCTCCCCCACCCCTTCCCATGCACCTCAGAGGCCCCTTCCCACCCATGCCCAGGTAATCCCCTCTAACAAACACACCATCGTATGCACAGACACCCATTGCAGCCACATGGACTGGATACAAGGTTTTGATTTAGCAATGATCCACCCGAGTCTATCCTCCTATCAGGTTTGTCCTAAAAAGTAGATTGTTTTGTGTGGGTACTGTAGACAAAGTAACCATACATTTGAGCCATTCCTTTTAATGGAGCAATTTATCTTGCACCTGTCACTTTTTGAATCACTAGCCTCCAGCGGGTGGATGTGTGTTGTCAATTAACTGATCTTACATTTGCATTAGCACTGGAAATACACAAAAAAAAGGTGTATTGTATCACCCCTGTGTGTAGGCATGGACCCCCCCCACCTCCTCCTCCAGGTCATCCTGGTTTCAGAGGGCGTCCGCCACACCCTCGAGGCCGTGGCATGCCGCCCCCTGGACCTCCGCGCCACTTCCACCCCCGCGGCCCGAGAGGGTAAGAGCTGTTTGATTATTAATATCATGCTTAAGCTTTGCAAGTCACAATTTTCTCTGCACTTTCCTTGCACGCTTTTAAGATTCCTAATAGATAAAAAAAATACGCCTGGTGAGCATTTTGAGGCGTGCTAACACTAGCTAGATTCCTTTAAATCTGTGATGCAAATACGCAGTAAACTGCGAGGGTTGTGACACAATGCACAGTCCTTTCTGTCCATTCTCTCTAAAGCCTCATTATAGCCTAATGTCCCTCACTTTAACTTGTCCTCTAATTATGAAATTGCTTCTTTTCTTTTGTTTGTCTATCAAATAGAAGAAATAATATAGCTTTTTGCCCCAAATAGTTTTTTTTAGTACAACAAATGTTGAGTCAAAGAATGTTAACTTCTAAATAAATAAGAAATATACTTACTGCTCAACCATACTCTTAAATAGTGCATGGAATAATGAAATTGCGAAAGACATTACACTGTATGTTGCCATTCAAAGGTGCACAGTATCTGAGAGGGGATGACATCCCTTCACTGGATTACTTCAGATGGCTGCTCTTATCAGAGTGTGCCCCCTATTGGCCAAAGCCAAGAATCCAATGTGTGATTTTATCCTTTTACACAGCTACCACAATGGACCGGTCTCTCCTCCGCCCCACCCCCCACCTGGCAGAGGCCAGAGGTGGCCAGGGCCCCCTGGTGGCCGACGCTTTTAACACAGCCTGCCCTAAAAACAATAACCAAGCAGTTGTTAATGTAGAAGGGGCTTAAAGTGGTGCAGTAAATGAAATGCCCCTCAACTATGTAAGTCTCTGAGTGTCTTCATGACATAATCTGTGGCCAAATGTCTGGTTATTGATATTGTCTACTGGCAAAGAAATAATGTGACAACGGAGGACACATAAAATGCCTCATTATTAACAATGTAAAGGCATCCTCGCATTCTGTTATCTATGTTAAAGAAATACTGTTGGTACTGTAGGAACTATTTGACATTGTTGAGAAAAAGCTGTTCTCAAAGGGACGGAAGTTCTTGTCAAAGTTCATTAAATGTTTTGTGGTTCTTGTTACGGTCACCCTGTGAGCCTTAAGACATTTTTCCTGATCCTCAATAAAGAACAAAATATGGGTGACACTGCACATTTGAAGGTGGGAAAAAGTAATTAAGGGTGCACAACAGCCCTCAAGCACCACTGTTACTAGTTTAGTACACCTTGGACCTCCCTAACCCTTCCTTTTGTTACATGGAAATAGTTATGTATTCTAACCTCACCAAGCAGTGCAGCAAATATTGTTTAACACGTTTTTCAAAAGAAAAGACAATATTCCACTTGTCAAGTATTAATGAGTATTTAATTTTATATTTTATATCGTTAATGTGCAGCTCTTTTTAAGTTATGAGTATTGCTGTTTGGAGCATTCATGTTTGTCTTCAGCAGTCTATGTGTAATGGCAAAAAGGAAAATACATTATAAATGAAGAGTATACTGATATATATATCTAGTACCTTTTATAAATGAAAGCAAATTCCATTAGTATTTGCTTCAGTTAAGGATAAGAAATTACTCTTTACTGTGTTTTAGTTTTTTGAAGTGTTATAAAAACTTTATTCACTGTAATTAACATAACTTTTGTGAACTTGTGAATGTGTTTTATGAAAATCGTCAAGACATATGACATAGTCGTGGATAAAACAAAATAAAACTAAAAATAAACTCAACTTCTCTTTTTTTTGTTTATTCACAAACAAGTCTGAGAGTTGTCATTGCAATTTATAACAAATCTGTAATATATGAAAGAATGGATTGCAATGTCCGTACTAGTACTGTGCACAGTTTGAAAGTGAACATTTTATCCACTACAAAGATGCACATAATTATACAGACGTTTTTGGATGAGTGTGGAGGACCAAGAGCCCCTAATGAATGTAACATTCAGTGGATCTTAATGAATCATTTCTATAGACTTGCTGAGGGCTGCAGATGCTGCAGATAAGAAAAGGCTTGGAACAGTAATCCATGAAACTACCGGAGAACTCCACTTACCGCTCCACGTGAAAGGCACTGAAATGCTTTTGACCAAACGTCATGTCACAGTTCAAATTCAGTGGTAGCATGTCTAAAAGGAGGACATCATCTGCAAAGGATAAACACTCTGATATGACCAAGGACTACTTTCTTGCTGTTCTAATAAGATTATAAGATTGTCAGCCATTTCAATTTGACTTCAAAGGGTACAAAGGAGTTCTGAGAGTCTCACTATTGTCCATTTTGAGCAATGTGTTTTTCTTTTCTTAAAATTCCTATTCTTTAATATTCTTATAATTTCTCCTTTACTGCCATACATTTTTTATTTTTATAAAAAAGAAAGGTTTGTTGCAATGCATGTCGCTGTATATGAAGTTTCTGAACCTTTTATAGCAAAGTGAGTGACAGATGTGAAAAGTGCAAACAGATTTACTCTCAATTCAATGCTATACATTAATGGCACCATGTCATGGGACACTGAATAAAGTGGACACCAATTAAAAAGTATTTTAGCTCTTCAGCTTTGTGAATGCATGTAGCTATTTTTTTCCATGATGTGGTGCTAATTTACGCTTACTGGATTTTTAAAGAAGATATAACAAAAACCTCATATGAAGAGGCATTTATTATGAATACTGTATTTTGTATGAACTACTGGCACAAACAAGAATGTGGCATTATTTCTGGCTGGAAGAGTATTTTATTCTCTGAGCCGCTAATGCACTGCAGAATGCTCAGATATGGCTGCAGAGTTCAGGAGGTTCATCACAGCTAGTCTGTTTCATAAATTAGCCACAGGCAGGTGTTGGCTCTCTCCCCCTCTCCCCCCTACTCTCTATCTGTCGTTTTCCAGCTCTTCAGCACTTTCAGTACATTCTGCTGCCTCTTCAGTCTCTGCAGGCCCTTCTTGTTTCTCCGTTTGGTTGATTATAACAGACTGACTGTTGTTGTCTCCTGAAGGGGGGCACACAGTACAGTTAACCTCCCAGGCCCCAGGAGCCCAGGCCCTACCTCACATCTCCCCCCTCCTTCGCCAGCGGCGTGACACACCTGAGATCCGGTGCTTCACTTGGAAAGGTGAGCCTCCTCTTGTGTCTTAATCCCTAAATTTCTCCCTCACTGATGCCTGGAGATTCTCTCTTTCAGGATGGACGTTGAAACGACTACAGAGTCGTACCAAACACGGTGAGACACAGAGGTCTAGGGCTTAATAGCGTATGGCACTATTTATGAATGGCTCCAAACTATAAAAAGATTCTTGCTTGACTTATTTGGACGCGCTTGTTACTGAGCATGCAGAGACATATAAACCAGTCTATATATCAGTATTATTGCACTTATAACTGGCATGAAGAAAGTTTGACAAAATGCAAAAGCACAGGGGTGAATGATAAAATTGAGGATGGCTGAATTCAATTTAGCTGCTTTAGTTTCAGGGTCCTTATATTGTGGACGTCGGCTCACTGTCCTTGTTTACAGAACGGAGCAGTTGTTAATGATATTAGCAGCGATGGGCGGATGAAGCCCTGTGAAGCTTTTGGGCTTTCTTTCTATGTCTTTAAATTGCAAACACAACAACCACAGTGACATCTGGTGGCTTGTAAAACTTATCAGCAGCCCTTCAAGACACCACCTCTCTGATTTTAATAGTTTGTCTCATGTGTGTGCAATAAAAGTCCAAAAAGCCTGCGTGTTATTAAATCTGTAACACTTTTTTTCCCCAAAAGTTCTGCATTAAATGTAGATGGTAATGTGCAATATGTTCCAGTAAAAACATTAATAAATGCATTGTCCTAAAAGCCTACATATAAAATGAAATACATGAAATAGTATGCACTTTATTAGTATAGTTTAGGCATGTGGGCTCAAACATTTTAATTTCATGGTTATGTGCATTTTTATGAGTTGCAATGTGATGTGATATTCATTAGCCTATAACTTTTATTATATGACCTGTATGTTTACTTGGTGTGAGGTAGAAAGGTTCTCATATGTTTGTTTATCTCACACTTTCCATATTTCACTATTATTCTCCTCTCTTCTTATCCCACAAATCTGCCGAACACACAGTTGAGCTGCAAAACTGGCAAACTGAATGAAATACTTTGATAATGACGGTCATTACAGAAGAGCTAATTTAAATCTATATGAGGCCAACAACCATTTATTACCAGGTCTATCCAAAAATGAACAGGGGCTAAAAATTACTCTAATAATGTGATTTGCGTAGTATAGCTGGAAATGTTGACAGTCTTTCTGCAGCAAAAAAGGCTGAAGTTTGTTACTACGGTTTCCTTTGTGGAGATGATTTATGTCTGAGTGTCATCTCTGTATGACAGCTCATTTTAATACAGGAAGAGAGGGGGAGGCAGCAGTCCTCAACAGCCTTTAAATAGGACATTGGAGAAAGCGTCTGATGATAAATAGAGGGAATTTTACCAGGAAATCATCTTAAAATGATGGGAAGTATAAGTACGCCAAGTTGTTTTCACCGTTAAGCAGAAGATAAATGTTAATTTTTTTTACTCAAATATTTGTATACTAATTATTCAATAAATTAAATTAAAAATGAAAGAAATGTCTTGTGTGCTGGTGTTGTCTCCTACATAATGTGTTCATACAGAATAACAATTAAATATCACTGAAGAGGGTTAAAACAAAAACTAGAATCACAACTCAGACTAAATAACAGTACAAATATTAGAGTTTAGGTCATTAAATGCAGATTTGTTTTTATTGAGAATTGATCCCACACTATTTTGCCAGTAAAAGGACAACGAAAACACAACTGCCAGTAACTGAAGACTGTTACACAACATTGCATGTTGACATAATGAATGTAAATCCTATAGCTGGACTTTTCTTCTGCTGTGTTCAGCTTTGGATTGATGATAATGTTCAAAATTCATCACTGAATTCACCGGCTGGGCGTGTCGTCAACGGGGTGGTCCTTCCACATGGGTCCGTGGATGTGATCTGGAATCTTCTCCATGGCAGTCTGATAACACGAACGACAGAAAAAACTAATAATTGACAACATTCATTCACACACACAATTAGACTGAGCAGGTGGGATTGTTGCTGGTGTACGACTGACTGCAGTAACTTACCTTTGTCACCTCCATGGCTACACCTTCAGGGAGGTTCCTCTGGATGTATTCAAGGTATACCTGTGCTGTGCAGCCTGTTAGGTGAGACAGCTACAAAACAAGAGAAGAGATATCTTAGACGCATGACATAATCATCACATTAAATGACAAATACATTATAACTATATATTATCAAGCCTGATTGCTTCGAGGAAGCCTAAACACATTAAAATAATTGGATTAAACCAACGTAATTAGCCATGTTCAGGCTCATCACCTCAATGCACCGATAGTGTGTCCTCATCTCATATTGGACCCTGTGTTTTTTGAAGATGTGAATCGACTTCAGGAGTGTAAACCTATCCATGTCCTTTGGAGGTTCATATCTGTGGCAGAGGAAAGAAGAGAATCACAATGATGTAAGTGATAACAGAAATATACTATAATGTATGGCTAACATGGCTTCTGTCCCGTGTGGAGGCTTAATTCTATTAGTACTCACACTTTGTTGATGGTGATGTCCAGCTCTTTAGCTGCCATGGTGGCAAAGAACTCATAGCTGTCCAACACGGCCCTGTCATGACCTTTGACCAACAGTGACACCTTCTGAAGCAGTGTGTCAGGCTCTTCTGTGACTGCGATCTACAAGGAAGAAAATGTCAGCAGGAACATCCAGATAGAAGTGTGTATTATTTTAATGAATGAATAAAGACGTTGTTCTGATAACTCACTGACGAAGGTGTTGATGAAAGCACTGTTGCTGTGTGGAAGGAAGTGCAGGATGTCAATGGGAGACGGGACCTGCAGAGACAGAGCAGTGAATCATTTCTGGCATATTAACACATATTAGCACAATTAGACAGCTGTTCATACAGTAGTTGTTTGGGGTTTTGGCTTCACACTCAATCACACTTTAAGGCCATTGAATATATTAAAACTGTTAGAGATGCAAACATGGTAGACGCTCCTGCATTGATTAAAATGTTGACTAAAGCAAGACCAAAAAAAGTCAGACATAGCTGTGTTGCAGCTGTTTGCACTTTTGAATGCCAAACATAGTGGAATAATCTCCTTCCACACCTATAGCTTCATTAACTCCAATTCTTATCAGTACTTTACTTTACTTTTTTCTCTTTTTGTATCGTTTCACTTTATAAAATGCCTTTATGAATTGGAGTTTTGTTCATTTTTTTCTATTTTCCTCTGTGCTTTTGAATTTGCATTTTAATACAGCCCAAAAAATGAATGCTCAACATAGATATATTTACTTATTCATTAATGTTAAAAATAAGAAGTGCAATACTGCTCATGCAAATTATGACAACTTAATTGAATGCACACCTCTGGAATCAAAAGGTTGCAATGATAACTGCTGCCTCAAAAGTAACGCGCACTTGTGTTTATTACCTATAAACTATGTAGACTTCACACTAGAAAAAAGAAAAACTGTAGCCTACCTGATAATATTACATTTCCTGTGACCCGAACAGGCGCCCAACGATCTCGCTCCCTGTAAATAAACGTACATTAGTAGACATTTAGAGATCACATTTACTGTAGCTCACAGCCACCATGCTACAACTGCCGTCAGTGAACAAACGGTGAGATTTTCTGTTTACGTCTCCTAACCTAAACTGTCAATTAACTGTTGTAAAAAAAAAACAAAAAAAGAATATGTTAGTTACTGTACCACATGTGAGAGTCCACTCAATACCCTTGCCAAAGAAGCTAATTCTCGCCTGACAGCCATGGGAGCAGCCATGTTTTTGGAGACGGTGGGACAACAGATGAAATACACTTTCAGTGCTGCCCTCGTGTGAACCGGAGGGTAAACTACTGCGTGAGCTACCGGTGCCGGGGAGGACCTCTCCCGTCATTAACGTAGATGTATTTCCCTTATACGCCTATATTCTGGGCAAATAACCTACTTCATCAACTGAATTCGTTCTAGTTGGACAGTAAGAGAACATCTATTTGATGTGAATATATTAATATAAAACTTTATATAGAAAATAGTGAAATATTACAACGAAGATAGTGTGGATCAGGTAAATAAGCTATCCAATGCAGACGTCAAAGAAAATAAATATTAGAAAAAGAGAGAGTAAAAAAAGATTTCATTTCAGGGCATCTCGATAGATATTAAAAGTGGCATTTGATAAAGTGAAGGTTTTACTTTCTTTGTTTATGTCAGTAAAAATGTCCTTCCCCATTCCAAGCAGCACAAATGTATCTTTAAAGCAATGAGTTATGATTCTTCTTCCATCATGTTGTTAATTAAATGACACAATAGTCTTACAGGAAAATAAGCTCAAACATAACCAGCTACAACTTTAAAATCGTTATTACACATGAATGCATTAGCAATAATAATAATCTAAAGCATCAGCATTAATAATTGAAAAATAATTCAGCATATTCATACAGTAAGACTTTGAATGCAAGACCTTTGAATTGTGATAGAATATTTTGACATTGATATATTGATGCTTTTACTTGGATCTGGATACGTCTTCCACATTGCATGCTATTCTACATTTTTTGGGCAGACCAGTGTTAACAACTGCATTGTTTCTAGTTTGACAATAAAGAACATGTGTTATCCTCATTTGAAAGAAGATTAGATTATTGATGCGAGCAGTGATAATTTAATTGGTCTAAATCACGTGCCTGTCACGTGACACAGCTGTCGGGCCCTGCCTGTGTACAGAAGCAGGCTGCAGCCAGGCAGAGGGAGCAGCAGCAGCAGTTCACAGACAAGGTAAGTACACCACTTGCCATTGCTGTTTCTCCGGCTTTGTTGACGGCAGGTCTGATATTATCTTTTCACTTTGTCCACCACGCCACGGACCTATGCTTATTTGTAATGGCTACATGCTAATATATATATAAAAAAAAGGTTTGAATAAACAGTCGGCTAACGTGCTAGCCATAGGCTGTTAGCGACTAGTGCCAGCGGCGGATGGACGGAGCCAGTCTCCGCAGATGGTGGTTCAGCTTCAGCTAGCTGGTCGGTTAGCCGGTTAGCTGCTACTGCCTGTTCTTTGTGAAGGAAGCAACACACGTTAGTTGCGTCCCCGAGCATCCCGGTTAGATTAGCGTTACTGCACAAAGAAGATACATTAGGAGATGAGATTAATCCCGCTGCTGACATGTTTTGACCTGTGGAGCCCACAGAGCTCTCTGTCTTGATACAACATCCAGTATCTAGCTAGCTATAGCTAGCAGGCAGCTCACGGTGATGTGTCGGTGTTTTGGCTATTTTGGCATCATCTCACGAGCTTTAGCAGTATTTGAGTGTCAGTATCTTTTCTTTACGCTTCAACATACAGGCTTTTTTTTTTTTTTTACCGTTTCGTTTGCTAGAGGTAAATTGGATGCTCTAGTACCGTCACCGTACTTGTCTATAATTGTCTTATTGGAATTTGTGTGGATGCTATATTTTCTCATGACAGCTGACTTAATCTAAATGTCGAGTATATTTTCATACAACAGTTGTCCATTGGGTGTCATTTTATTGTCGGATCACAGTCATTTGCATCGCGAATCTTAACGTCCGTTAAGTGCCCACTTGTCTGCTAGTCTTTTATGTCTCGTGGGATAGATTTCATTTAAATATTTTATTTTTCTTTCTCTCCCCTCCTTTTATCAAATTGTTTTTAATGTTTATTTAACCGTTTAGCCGCGAGAGGCCGCTTTTGGCACACCAGTACTTACACGAGAGCTAAAATGATACATGGCTCTTTTTAAATAATTCAGCTATTAGTTAAATATCCTTCCGCTGAGCAGAATAGTCCTTGAACTAAAGTGATTGCTCAGGCGGTAAGGGAGGGGTCATTTTAGGGTAGCGCATTAATATTTAAATTAACGGCTGTGGGCGGCAGGTGAGTGCTTTCAAAGCTTTTACACGGCTTGTACCGTGACACCGTCCGCTTAAACCGCATTTGTGTATAGTATAACACATGCTTGTTTATGTGGTAGCGACCGTTTCTGATTGATAATGAAATCCGTTAATTATTTTTATTATGATTATTATCCAGCAGTCCTCCATGGGATCCCCGAGACGGGTTGAAAAAGCAGACTGGCTGACGTGATGACGTTACCGGGAGAAGCGGCTCTCCTGCGGGCTGACAGCTGATGGAGAGGAGTCCCTGCTCCTCCTCTCTCACACACACGGCCCTGGTCGTAGGAGGAGGACGCGGAACCCAGAAATGACACGCTGAACTGGACGGAAACGTTGCTAGCATCAACTGGAAGCACTGTGATGCGTTGAATGCAACGGATGCCTGTTGATGAGTTTACAAGCTCTGAGCTTGGATGCATGTTTTTGATCATCAGCTGACACAAGTCTTGAATCGCAGTGGATTTCTAAATAATTGCCCGGTACTCTCATCTGTTGCCCTGTCATTGAAACAGCGCCAACAAGGCAGCTCACTGATCAAACACATCAAAATGACTTGAACGAGTGCCTTTTTGTTGTGTATGCAGCCCCTTTCGGCTACATGATATCTTCAACCCAGCAATGCTAAAGCCCACAGCTTTGTGACCCAATTTGTGCTATTGGATACGTTTTCACTGGTCTACTTTAATCAGTATTGCAAATCACAGAGGTAGCCGAGGGAAAGCGCGAGTACTATGCACCGTTGTCGCTGTCTCGCATCTGAACCAGCAACCTCACCGGAGGAGAGGCGCTCATAGCGGAACCGACACCTCCGAAGAATCCCCAACCTCCTGCTGTGTTCTTTTCTTTAGTTTTTCTTTTTAAATCCACGGGGGGTGCAGGGGGGTGTGCAGAAAGCTGCAGGGATGTTCGCCGCCGTGGAGCATGGTCCGGTCCTCTGCAGCGACTCCAACATCCTGTGCCTCTCCTGGAAGGGCCGCGTGCCCAAGAGCGAGAAGGAAAAGCCGGTGTGCAGGAAGCGCTACTACGAGGAGGGCTGGCTCGCTACTGGGAACGGTCGAGGAGTTGTCGGGGTCACGTTCACGTCTAGCCACTGCAGACGGGACCGGCCCACCCCGCAGAGAGTAAACTTCAACCTCAGAGGACACAACAGCGAGGTAAGACGAGTTACACGGGGGAAAAATGCAAATTAGATCTGATATTTGTGTACACGCGACACATCGGAGTAAAAGTAAAGAGTAAAAGTTGCAATGTGGCATCCTGGCAGTATTTATTTCTATATGATATATAAATATGCCGACCAGTACTTGCCCATTACAGTGATGCTCTTGAGAGTGGGGATCATATTTTGTTTACAAGACACCTTTTTGTTCCAAAATAATTGAATATTCTCCCAATTGTGCCATACTGTTACTGCAGAATACTGCTACTCTGTTATTCCCGACTATCTGAAAGTAGTTTCGAAATTTTAGATGAGGGAAAAAAATGAACTTCTTTAAGTTTAAAAGCTTCTCAATAATACAGTGGTAGATCACTTGTATGTAGTTACTTTACACATCCACCCCTCTTCTAATTGAAATGGTCCTCTACCCTATAAAAAAATACACCATTAGATTCTTTATGTATTGTTATGATAGTTTAATGATCTTTTAATGCAAATTACTGCAAATTATTATCTTTTTGGTTGCACTTGGGGCTCACATATTATTTAAACCAGTTCAGCTGTAGCAGATTTCCTTTTCCCAGCTGCATTCAGGGTCAGGTGAACAATGTCCTTGAAGCTGCCGGTCTTTGCACTTATTTAGGGCAGGCATCTTGTCCAGCACAAAGATGTTTCACTTTGGTGAAGGGTGTCAGACCCCATGCCATGACGGGGTGAGAGTTTTGCATCTTTCTTCAAGCGATTTCACAGTCTTAACTCGAACAGGGGGAGAAACCGGTGAAATCAACTTTTGTAGTGTTTGGTTGGAAGCGAGACCTTCTGTGTCTCAGTGGCTCACCCTGCATTAAATCTATCATTGGTTATCTTTTACCCTGGCTATAGCCCCCAAAGTTTCACTTGTGCAGTCGTTGTGCTATTCATTTTAATATTGGAAAGATCAGCTGAGTAATGTCGGGGTCTATTGACTGCCGTGTATATGATTTTACTTTCTCTCTCGTCGGTATATAGCAGTGTTGGCACAAGTGGAGACTGCACACAGGTTGCATTTTCTCTTTTACTGGGTGTCGCTGTTGGTCAGATAGAGTGAGCTGCTGTGTCAGCACTCCATAAGGCAGCTGAGGGGAGAGTGGATGAATCCCTACAGAGAGTGACTGAAGCGCAGCAGAAATGTCATTTAACTGCCCACTTGAATGTGGTCCAAGTACTGAAAATCCCCTTTTGTTGTTTTGGTGCATGCAGTGTGGAGGAGGTTCAACCTACGAAACTCAAATTTATCATATGTGAATTTGACTTTATGCACCTATTTAGGACTATTTTAAAATGGATTATGATACGGTATGTGTATGTATGTGTGTTGCGTTTATTTGTCATTGGATCCCCATTAGGTGTTGCAGATGCAACAGCTGACCTTCCATTGATTCAAACACTACTTAATGGCTCACGTGTTTTCTAAAGATGTGATGTTGTATGTCTTTGTAATTTGGGTGCCATTCAAGTGTTCAAAAACCCATTGCACAGCTGTTCTCCAGTACACCATGCTTTATCTACCGAATGTTGACTATCTTGACCTCATCATATTCGTTATCAATGATTGGTGAGTAAAGCGAGGTGTACTGGAACGGTGATGTTTTCATTTTGATGGACTCTCATTGACGCTCACACCAGACTCTCTGCTCAAAGTTCGAAATCGTACCATTCAGCTGCGTCCATAATTTACCCCATACGGCTTAGTGTCTCTGACTTTACTGTTTTTAAATTAATATTTTTTATGATTTTAAACATTTTTTTTTGCACCTATGAAGATGCTTTTCACATTCAATGCAGATGCAGCTGGGAGAAAATCCCCCACTGCCCTCTGACCTCATTCCAGCACCAGAAATGAAAGGAGTAATGTCCTCTCCACTTCCACTCTAGAGTTGATATAAAGCAATAAATAAATGCTTTGGGAAAGGTGCACTCCATTACTCGTCCTCCCTATGCATAATTTGGGGTTTCTGACAGTGGTGGAAATCACACCGCCTAATGAATTCTGTCAAGTTATGACAGATCTGTTCACTCACTTGCGTCATTTTCCATCCCAGTTCTGTTGAGGACAGAATGCTGTTTTCAGTATACAGTTCAACACCAAGGAAAATGACCCCACGCGCTTTGGATTTAGTCTCCAGTCCTGTCCAGGTATTAAAATATGTCTCAAAACAAGCAAAACCTCTCTTTATTTTTCTTTTTTAAAGAGTTTTGCCAATACATTTGGATAACCTTTCCTTGTCTTCAAAAGCAGCACGCTCGGCAGTAAAAACTGTCGCGTCCCCTGACAGTCCTGTCCCGTCATTGAACACTTGTCGTCGTTGGTGACGAGTGTCCTTTCACATAAATTAGCTCAAGTCATGTTATGAATGAGCGCGCACCCAAGAAAATGCAACATGAACTCATCCTGTGGGAGTCCACAGTCCTGCCAAGATCAATACTCATGCCAGCATCCATAAGTTCGGCCGTTATTCCTGTTGATGTATAGACCGGAGTGTCCTGTGATCATTCTAATGTAAACAAGCGTCTGAATTGATATGTCTTTTGGACTTGGCCCAAAACGGGCAATGTAGTAAAGTAAAGGGCGGATCTTAAGCTGTCAGACATCTGTCAAGAAGAGGGCTGGCGGATAGAGGCCTGTAGAGTGTTGTACAGCCTCTGCATGAATAAGGGCTTTTATTTACACTTCCTTTGTCCACCCATGTTAAAAAGGGTCTGAACTTGTGGCACTTACTGGATACTTTGGATAAAAGCTTCTCTAGCACCAACTCTGAAGGCTCCAATGATCTTCTTCAGATAATACAGGTCCAAGGCCTGTTGTACGTCTCAGATGAAGGGTTGTCCTCCTCTCAGTCTAATTCCCCTTCAGCCCGGTTGAGAGATAATTACAAGGTAACGGCTTCAAAGGGAGCAGCAAGGTGTATGTGTGTGGTGCCATGCTCCTTTTGTCTCCCACAACCATCTTTTCACAGTGGGTGTCAGGAGCAAACTACTCTGTATTCTCCGCTGTGTTTTTCACAGAGCTTAGCAGAAATACCCAGGCCCATATTACATTGTGAAGCCTGCATATTATTGATCGATATTCCATATCCCTAAACAAATGTTATTGTGTGCTTGCTTATAATTATACACGGCGTGGACCATAAATTCTATTGCTTTATTTTTATAGATGTGAGCCGATCAGATTTCTTATTGTTAATAAGTGTGGTTCAAAAGCGCTTATAAGTCATTGACGATCCCATCAAAATACTGTCTGTAAAAATGGTCATATCAAGGGCTACAACTAAAGATTATTTTAATTTATCAATTAACCCACTGATTCATTTTTTTATGCATTGCTTAATTGTAACGATGTAAAACTGCAGCAAATCCGAACATTGGAGTAGCTGGAACCAGTGAGTGTTGTGCATTTGTTGTTTGACAAATTGCCTGAACCGATGGATCAATCATCAAAATAGTTGCTGATGACTTTCTGATCAATTGGCCTAATCATTACAGCACCAGTCCTTTTTGTTTTAATTAGCATGACTACTTTGTTGGTTTCTGTTTTAGCTGATTTAAGGCGACTGATCACTGGGCTAATGGGATTGATGTTAACTCTGTTTTGTTCTGAGATTTTTGAGTTGGTTCACATCATCGTGGCTGTTACACCCTACAACTTTGTATCACAACACTGAATAACAGTTTAAGTCTGTTTGCTTCAAGAACAGTTCTCTTTAGACTAAAAATATATCAACCAGACAAGTTAAGAAAAAAAGTTGTATCGAAAGAAAATTTGGCCTTGAATGTCCTGATGCTATTTTAATATCATCATCCAAACAGAGCTGCTGACCTTTAGCAGCAGGCATCTCAGCTGCACCACACTTAAATACAATTTAAAATAGATGAAAGCACAAAGTTTTGTTTTGTTATGTGACTATACGTCTGATCCTGTAGAGTAATCCCTGTGGGCCGTGCATCAGAATAGATCAACACCTCTTTTGACAATCTGGTGCTTTTCTTTCCCATTACAGCGCTCTCAGCTGCTGAACCGACTGATCAGCCAGTCACCCGGAGTTCATTCATTCTCCACAAGAGCTGAACATCCGAGACAGGCTTTGACAATGACTGTCAGCATGCTGACAAGGAAATGTTGGCTGCAGCACAGGTTTTGGGCAAATTGTCGGTCACAATCCCGTCAACGGATTGCCGTGCGATTTGTCTTGCAATAGAATCTTACATGCTCTGACGTGTGAGGGAAGTGCTTATGTTTTCAGTGAAAAGTGAAGTCAATTAAACAAAACATTTAGCAATTTTGAATATTTTGTTTGCAGCATTGTGTGCGTGATCCTGGCGTACGCCTCCTTATCGCTGCAACATCTTCGACTTGTAGGTGTGTGTTTGTTACAGTCGTAGTTGCTCTCACTCACAAAGCACCGTGCGACTCGAATATCTTGAGCTTGGACGCTGTGAGGAAAAAGCAGAACATTAAGTGACCATCTCAAGGGGGGCGTTTTCACTTTGGTTGCTAAAAATATGCACCCTGATAAAGTCATCAGTGCAATGTCATTGTGTTTATGAGTTGTTTTGAGTGAAACCTCTTTAGTGAAGGATGAGAGGTTTTGTGTGACTGCCGAAACAGTGAACACTTGACACCTCGCTACCATTCCCGTGAGGCTTACGGGTGGATGATTGCCCAAAGGCAGGAGTCCCATAATGATTAGTACCAATTTATTTGACACGCAAATGGAGAATAGATTGAAGTTTTCTCTACAGAAGTTTCAGTTGTAGCTAAAGAGGCTAATGCAGGTTTAGCATTCTGTCAAAAGCACTCGAGAGTTGTGGCGTGGTTTTGTTTTTGCCTCTTGTTTCAGGCTGTTGTGAAATTCACCGGGTCTGTGCACGCTTCTACTGATGCTGCTGCTCGTGATAGATCAGGGGGAATGAATCCCTCTTAGATGAACCCCACCACAATATTTTCCTCTCTCATTTTTCACTTGTGCTGGGTGACGTTTTTCATGCGTTCAAAGTTGTGTCCTGGCGAATCCTCCTAAATGAATCAGTTCATATCTCTGGTGGGCGGCCTGTGCAAGAACCAGCACTGATGTGGGACCTGCGTAGCCCCTTTTTATATATTTTTTTAAATGGGCAGGGAGGCGAAAGAGAGGAATACTGGATGACTTCTGTGGTGCAGTGCAACTTACTCTGTTCAGACTTAATGGGGACCATAATAATGGATTGCAAGACGGGCAGAATGCAGCATCATTTCCCCTGCAATACAAGCTGAGGAAAGTTGGAGTAAAGCCGTCACTTTTAACGGGCTGTGCTGCATTTCAGCCTCTGAGTTTTCCCTCAGTGTCACTCACGTCCAGACACTTATCTGTGTTCCCTGGTCTTGTTATATTGACCTCAGCTGTCGACCCTCCACTTCCTTGTCATGGTCTCCTAACCTGTGCTGGTCACTGCCCTGCCTTCACACATGTTCCTCTTGCTTACTATGTTCTGCTCTCTCCTTATCTGACTTCTTGACAGCCCAGCTCAGGATTGAAGAGTAGCCATTCACTGCATTATAATGGTTTCTCCAAATGTGCTTAGTGGAAATGGCTTTAGTGTGCTAATCCATCCTCGGAGAGGACATGTTCGGGTCACTCGGGTCCCCTGCTCCCTCCGATTCAGGTGTACCTGTCTGCTTGCAATAAATGTTCCAAGAGTGACATCGTGGCCTGTACAGTGTGCAGGTTCTTTTTTGCTGTGAGCAATGTTTGTAGGCAGGGATCAGACATATCTGCACAGCACACTTGGGTTCACTTTGTTTTAGAGTCGTGCTATTTGCAGGACAAAAGCTCCTCATTCCAGCCTACACAGCAAACGCCTCAAAGGAGACAAAAAAGGAAGATTTAAGCACCAGACTCTTCTTGTGTGTTCTGTGTGTGTCACTTTGTTTTACTGCTTATGCTTCAGAGAGGTTCAGTATTTGCCTAACACAAACTGACACACCCTACTCGTCAGTTTGATTCAGCTCATCCCAGAAACGCATCTTAGAAATGGCAGAGACTATGAAATACAACCGTAGAAAACTGTAGATAAGTTATTAAGTTGTCTTGTGATGCTACAGATTTATTTATGCACCTCATGATTCTTTCCCACAATGTCCTATTGCATTACGACTTGGGGGCAGCTTTGAAAATCATATTGCTGTTGGTATAAGGAGTCTTTTCAGTATCACTAACATCCTTGCAGCATCATTGTTCGTGACTGTAGGTCTCTGCAATCTGGTGTTTTTACGCATGCACCATGTGAGCAGTATAAACCCAGTAATGCCTGCGCAACTAGACCTGAACATTGTTGGATCACATAAAAGATATATATTAAAATAAAATTATTGATGCATTGAAGCTGAAGGAAAGTCAGTACCATATCAGCCATGTACTCAACACTGTAGAGTGTGTGTATAAACTAAGGATCTGCCCATTAAATTCTTAATTACAAGATTATCAAAACCACACCGTTTTACAAGCTTTTAACTGCACAGACCAGTCGGTGTGTCCGCCTTGCCAACACCCAGAGTCTGCAGCTACATCCCTCAAGCTTTTGCCTCCCGCCCAGTAATAATAACCAACGTAAATGCTATTATCAAATACTGATATTGATTAAGGTTTTATCACATGCTTGTTCTCCTCGTAAACATTTCAGATTCTACCTGCCCAGAAGGTCTCGTCCCATTGCCCTTTCTGTCACGCTGCAAATCACTCCAGCCCTACTTTGCCCATTCTGGCTTCCTTGCTTTTCTTTAATTGAGTTTTGCGTCTGATTTAATATCACGTCAGACCCAGAGTCAGAGGAGAGTGCAGAGGGGGTTGTGGAGGGAAAGGGGAGAGTGTCTCCTTGTCGCTTGCACGTACTGTCTGTGATTTTTATTGTCGGACAGGTGGTCTTGACTTTCCAATGAATCTTTACTCATTAGTCGATCAAAATGTTTCATACGGGACAATAGACTACTCATTTCGAGTCTAAACTCTTGCTTTACTTAATGCAAATGCATGTTTACTTCTGTTTCATCTTGCATGTGTGTAGTGTCATTTAGGCGTGTGTGTCAAAAGAAAACGGTGGGGAAAACGACTGTTTTACCAGTCCAGCCTGTGACCTTCTTCCAAACAAAGTCCTTGGTGCCAGGGACCAGTGTTGCTATGGACCCGTGCACTCACGACTGCATCACTGTGACACAGCACTGTCAGTGTCCTCTCACTTCTGCTGACTCCAATGCAACCCAAAGCTGTCCCTTGATTTGATTTGGTCTTCTCGGTTAAGTTGCTAGGGTCAGCTCCGCTCTCGGTCTGTAAGTCCCAGCAAGAGGCCAGGGCTGCAATGACAATAGCAGGGCACTGCAGGAGTGAAGACAGTGCCAACTTCAACCCAGCAGAAGTTGTCAATGGCCATGCACTGGCCAAAGGGCACAATTAAAGGGATCGGAAACATGTGGCTTTAGGCTTTTTCAGTCATGCATCACTCCTCCTGCAATTGTTATATTTCATTCTAATATACTTTGAATTGATCTATGAGCATGTGGGCTCTAATCACCTTTTGCACAGTGCTTAATTTTCCATGCAGCACAAGATAATTAGTGATGATTTTTCAAATCCGTATGTGTTTTGCATATGTGCACGTGCCTTTTCTGGCCCCTCACTGTCCTGTGGCTTCTCACTCTTATCCTGTCTGTTTCCATGTGACGTCTGATCTCCCAGATCGCTGCGAGGTGCTCAGCTGTCCGCCTCGTGGGATTCCTGACCAGCTCACACTAATCGCACCACTGATCTAAATTTACGCATACACAGATTATTCTCACCTCTATGGGGCTGCAAATAAGTGTACATAAGTGTGCAAGTCACAGCATGTGTAAACCATATGCCACTTTCATCTTTTGTTTTTCTTTTCTCCCTTCTTTGTTTGGTATATATTCAGTGTGTGAATGATGTTATGCAAACTGGAGCTCCTACCTATTCTAAAGCCTCATGTCTGCACCGGCTGGAGCTGAATTAGGTTGTGTAATACCATCCGGAAAATCCATTTTGCTCACCAGAGGTTGCAGACAGTGCACGACTGGAGTACCAACATGGATTTGTATTCCCCCCCAGTGAGATCCTTGAGCCTGGAAATTTGTTATCTTTGACAATACTACTGCAGAAGCTTGTCAGCTTTGCACCCAGTGAGCACTGCTGCACCAGATGACCGCTGTGGCTGAATGATAGATGGCAGGCCGTTTTTGATGGTCCGTGATTACTGTCAACTCGGTCAGAGTGACACGGACACCTCAGCTGCAGACCGGCAACAGGCCAGGTCTCATTGTGTCCTCTTTACTGCGGCTTCCCAGAGACCCACCTATAGAGCAACATTAGGATTTATACCACTGGGAGTGGGAGTGAAACCACAGTAAATCTGGCTCACAGGACACCTTATTGCTGAGGGAGCAGGGCCAGGAGAGAGAATATTACGCTGGAGGGCTGCACACGGTGTATTCATATAAACATGTTTGTGAGAGACGGATTACTAAGTTCACCTAGGATAACCCTGTCAATATGTTTTAACAAAACACAAGACGGTGACAAATAGTGAATTGTTAATACATTTGCACAATAAATGCACTACTGGTTTTCCTTTACCCCTTTATTTATAGGACAGTTACTCATATGCAGTGCACTAAAGGTACCTAGTGTATAACATACCTTTTAGAAGATAAAGCTACCTAGGATTTCTTTCCCCATATATTGGTGATAATTAAACGATATCCGTTGTGCTGTGTCGTGCTGCTCAGTTTTTACTGCAAAACATTTTCCAATGTTAGCAAAGGCACACTTTATTTCAGGTGAGGGGGGGGCACAATAAAACTGTAGGAAACTGAAATAATTCACACTGACTAGCAAGACACGTGTTGCAAATTTTATAGCTGTGTTATTTGTAAAGCTTTTTGCTTATCTATTGTTTGTGCAAAAATTGTCTCTTTTTCTAAAACGGTTCTTAATTGAGGTGGATTGTAAATGCAGCTGTAACCAATCATGTGGCACTGGCATAAGGAGCTGTAGAGTATACAGCTGGTGCAGAATGACAGTTTACTTCCATAGCGTTTCTTTACCTTTTCTTGTTTGAACCCGCATTCAATGACACCTGAGGCCTGTACTACAAAGCAAGTTCGGCATACCCAGGATATCTTTTTGTTACTGGCAGCAGAGCGGCATACTTTACAGACGAAGAGCAAGCTATAATATTAGCGAAATACAAAGAAATTAAACTTATTATCCAGGCTAAAAGCAACACAGCTGCGGCTGCCAAATGCAGGAAAGACAGCTGTCAATAAACCCCAGACTGTGTGAATGCATAACGTTAAATGAACAGGCTTACCATATCACTGCCCAATCATTAGGGCACGACTATATCTGACTATAGCCTACTTACTTTTGTGTATTTCATTAAATTAATGTGTTGCTTGGATGGATTCTACAATTTTAGCCTCATTCTTTCCAGCGGTGAAAAGCAAAAAAAAAATATATATATATAAAAACATAATTCAAAGCGGTAATTAGGCTTACAACAAGCACCAGGCTTTAGTGCTTCAGTCAGTCTGTGTTGTAGGATGATATCGGTATACAAAGGTACAATGAAATGGCTTTGTCATTGCTTTCAAGAAGGTGACGCAGATAAGTCAGTCCCTCCGAGGAGAATCTATATCTAATTTATCCTCCTCCTCTCCCAATCTGTGCACTGAGTTCCACGGGGTCTTCTAATGGTGACGCCATTTTCCAAGAGAATTGATTGGTCAATAGACGGTGCTTTTGTACGTGTTGATCTGTTATCTCGAACATAACCTGCTCCGACCACCGTCGTAACCCGGAGAAAACTCAGAGTTAAACCTGAAGTTGCCTCGCTAACCACAAATCTTGCTCCGTAGTACAGGCCTCTGTTCCACTGGACCATGGACAGATTGGACTGTTACTTTTTGTGGGGGGTGAGGAGAGAGTGCGTGGTGGTGTTTTGGGAGGGGGGTGGGGGCAAAACTGGCTGGCTTATTCAACTCTCAGCCACTGATCTGTTGGACTTGCGCTCAGAAAGAGTAAGCTCCGCTAAAACCATCCCTGTGTTGTTGTGTTTGAACGTGTACGGCCCACGTGCTTTGCTCAGCGAGAGCAGAGCTGCTCCCTGCTTAGGATTATTCCTCTGGGAATAGAAACAGAGGAGGGGGCTGGATGGAGATTGTAATGGATGTCTTGTAAGATGGGTGGCACTGACAAAGGGAGAGGTTATAAACAGTTTGATCTATACTGCTCTCTGCCAGCGATCAGCACCTTCCTCCTTTGCAGCTCATTCTTTAGACTAATGATCATCCATCTCTGTACTTACTGACGAATACAGAAGCCCAAGCATCTGTGAGACACTGGTTAGAGACTCTAAGGTTTAATGTGTGTCTGATCTTTAAACCACAGTATAGTATTTTCTGTAGGGACTTTCATGCATCCGTGCATTTGGCGTCCCTTCACTTGTCCTTCTTCTCTTTCATTCCGAAAATATGATTTGGACAAAATAATGCTTTCCTTAACATAAAAAATAGAAACATAACCTGTGCATTGTAACACACACAACATCAGCTATTTGTTGTTTACAGTATCAAGTTGCAAACAAAGTAGAACGTCCAGGAGAGAAGTGTGATTATGGTTAGACAACACTGAGAGACAGAATCATTGAATCTCATTGTCTGTGAGATTCAGGATATTAGCTGCTCCTTCTGCGACTTTCAAAATTAGGTTAACCCACTTTGTGATGTATTTTCATCTGGTTCGATGCTAAATTTAGCTCATTGAAATGTGGGAACTTGGATTTTACTTTCTGCATTTTAGGCATTTCAGCTGACGGCAGTGGGTGTGCAGACAAGAGTTCAGAGTCTTGATCAAGGGCACTCCGACAAGGCCCTGCGCTGTTGATCATCTCACATTATCTGTTGTAGTTAATGGGGCAAATCTGTGTCACGGGAAGGCCAAATCCTTTGACAGCCATACTACAGACAACGCAATCTGGGTTTGAGTTCCTTTGCATATCTCTCTGAAAATGCTGTCAGGGTCACAGACAATAGCTTTTAATCATCGTTTTTATTTCATTTCTTTTTCTGTCTTTAAGGTGGTCTTGGTGCGATGGAATGAGCCCTTTCAGAAACTGGCCACATGTGATACAGATGGAGGGATCTTTGTTTGGATCCAGTATGAGGGTCGCTGGTCAGTGGAGCTGGTCAATGACCGCGGAGCGCAGGTAAAATACATTACACCGAAATGGGACATGAATTAAATCAAATAAATGTGCATTTTTACCTCTTGTGATGTCATTTTCACAGACAGAATATGGAAAGCATGCGCAGACATAATATTATTCATGAATATATAATGGAATACAAATAAATAGTTGGTAGAAGCACAATATATAAAACCGTAACGGGTGCAAAACAAACTACGCATTTAATATTTAAACAGAAAAGGTTGGGATTTACAGAAGTATGTCCATGAATATAATGGAATGTCAATGTCAATCACCTGTACGGAGAGTTAAGGTAACACTTTATTACAGATGTATGTAGAGGCTGTTGATTTGCTGTCATACTCAATCTGACTGAGCCATTTGCATCCAACATTCCAACAGAAAACGTCCCTGACATTGCACGTGACGATTTTACATAACTGGCAAGCGAACATACGAGTATAGATAAGCCCGATCCATCAATATCTATTATCTACTGAGCTGAGTGTGACACATCTTATCTTTTGATCAATTTACTTAGTAGATGACAGTCTAAACAAGGGCCTCTCTCTTTAAATATACGGCCTGTGCAGTTTGAAATGGTGCCTCAGCTCTTTCCCCCTGGAGGTTACAGTTTTATTGCTTACCAGTATATTAATTTATACTGACATTAGCAGACATTTCAGTTGAGGGAGACGTTTAACTATTAACAGTCTGGAGGAAGGCATGGTTTTTTATTTTATTTACTAATTTACTATTTATTCTGTGGTATTCTGACAGTACTCATCACTGTTAATACTGGGATGAAATGAGAAATTTAAAAGCAACAGGACTAAGTAAAGGGTGTAAAATCTTTACATCTTGATGATTTTAAAAATACTTTTCCTCTAAGCATCTGTGGTCAGAGCCCTGCCAGTGAGATCTACAATACAATACCAGGGCACCAGCAGTGTTTACTTTAGGGTTGCAACTAATGATTAGTTTTGTAATTCATCATTTTGTCTATAAAATGCTAAACATTTATAATTTACCAGAGCCCACGATGGTATCCTTAAATTCCTTGTTTTATCTGACCAACAATCCAAAACTGTGTTAGCTGTACACAAAGGAGGATTTTCTAGCTGTGCTTCTTAATAATCAAGCCAGCATCCTTGCATCATTCTCATTTCATCCTTAACTAATGTGTCTGGTGCTCTGTAGGTGAGTGACTTCACCTGGTCCCACGATGGCACCCAGGCTCTCATCTCCTACCGCGATGGTTTTGTCCTGGTGGGATCAGTCAGCGGGCAGAGACACTGGTCCTCCGAGATCAACCTGGAAAGCCAGATTACCTGTGGTATCTGGACCCCTGATGACCAGCAGGTCAGTCACTCTCTCTCTCTCTCTCTCTCTCACTCACTCACTCACTCACTCACTCACTCACTCACTCACTCACTCACTCACTCACTCACTCACTCACTCACTCACTCACTCACTCACTCACTCTCTCACT